>JAODAL010006035.1:0-137559 GCA_025379985.1 Phyllomedusa bahiana
CAAAACCCAAAAGTCTATTGGAAGACCCATAAGTGTGGGTTGTAACATTTAAAAAACGAGAAACATGCCAAAGTTTGACCAAAGCTAGGAAGTGAAAAGAAGACCAGGATGGGACGCAACAGACCCCATCACTGGAACAGAGATGAAAGGGACGGTGAGTAGAGGGTAATGGGAAATATATCCACTGCACACCAAACAGGTTCAATGCAAAATTTATATGTTTATTGTGACACTAGCAGGGGAGGGGGTCATCATTACAAAAACATACTCAGAAGGTTATGAACATAAAGTAATTGATGTTTTTTAGAAAGTAGCGACGTTTCGGCAATGAGCCTTTATAAAGCAAACATCTAGAGAGCTGAGGGAAGTAATGTTCAGCCCCGGACGTCACGTCCGCTTCTATTTTGCCCTGATGCCATTCATGCTAATAATTGGCAACCTCCATAAAATATTTTGCCATTTCTTTGTTCCCATTACCTTTGCCACTCACTTTGTAGTACAACTCCAGCCTTCTTTTTGTCTATACACACTACCAGCATTACTACTACTCTGTACATTACTTCCCTCAGCTCTCTAGATGTTTGCTTGATAAAGGCTCATCGCCGCTAGTAATTGACATGTCACTTATCTTCCCGCTCGTCGTATTGTGCGAGCGGGGAGAGGAGACGTAATCCATAGTTCTCTATGAGAACTGTGGTTTATTGTAATGACTGGGATGTATTTCACCCCGTATTTAGCGCAGTATGTTGCGAAATACGGGGTGAAACAATCCAGTTTAAGCCATGTGACATAGCCTTAGAGCCTGTATCTTATTTACTAAAGATTTTACATCTCCTGCAGTAATTTTATAAAACCACCCACAGCCTGTCCAGGAAGTACGAGTCTGAAGCTGGCTGTGACTCTTCGAAACTAGATGGTGAGACAAGCCATTTAAAAAAAAACAGTTCAAGGACTCAGGAAGAATAGGGACTTGGTTCCACTAAATTCAATTGTAACAGCATTTTTATGACGTGAAATGCATGGTTAAAGGGGTGTTCCAAGAGTTGGCAAAGTTCATTCATCGATTGGGGTCTGATTAAGAAATGTGATTGGCTGCATCTATCACGTGAACAATTAACATTCATAGATACAGCCGGGATGAACAAAATAGCCGCCATGAGAGAACGGGAGCGTCCGGGAGGTAAATACGATCCTTTTCTTCTATTTTTAATCATGCCCAGACAGACGAACAAGCTTTTTCAACTCTCGGACCACCCTTTTAAGTGTTGACAGGTAAAAGGGAACCTTTGGCTATGTGCCTCCCCATTCCACCCCTCCTCTGTCTTGCAATGATGTCACGCCATCTGTGACCTTTACAAGAGCCAGACCAGACCAGAAGAGGTCAGGCCGGCATTTCTGTATGACAGGGTAGGGACAAAGACAAATGAGTCAAAACAGTAGAAAGACAGCACTGGGTATAAAAGTATGGGTGCACACCTGTATAAACCTGTACCAAACCGGTCCTGCACTGAATCCATATATGAAATAGTCCAGGCAGCACTTACAAATATAAGGAATATTTATTCACCCATGCAACGTTTTGGATCTTATATGAACCTTTTTCAAGCTCATTTCATTCTTGGATTAAAGACAGGTGAGTATCCTTATATAGGTCAGGGCCGTTCTCATTCCCATAATGTGGATTAGATTTAATTTCATGCAGCAGAGTTGTGATTATAGTTAATGTCAGTGTGAATTATAATTGATTTAAGGTGGCAGAATTGTGAAGAAAGTCAACTTCAAGCGGTGTGGGGATTATAATTAATTTCAGGGGGCAACATGGGGATTATAATTCATTTCAGGACGACACAGTATAAATTACAATTCATTTCAGGGGCCACAATGTAAATGATTATTCATTTAACGGGGGTGCGGAGTGAATTATAATGAGTTGTGTGAGGACACAGTGTGAGTTATAATTTATTTTAATTCTATGCATTACTCCAAATAGAATTCCAGCTGTTTAGGTTGACCCTTTAAACAACAAAACTGCCACTTTCATTGAAATGGAAGGATTCCCTGCTTCATATGTACACCATTAATGGCCTATCAGAATGTGTAGAATGTGTAATACAATTTACATGAGATTAAACTCATCCTAATCAACTATCTAATAGCACAGTGTTGCATTACTAGTTCTCCAGCACTGTTGGGCACCCAATTACTTTCTGGCAGTAGCAAATATTTCTTCTTGCTGATACTATTAAAGGAGTATGCTAACAATGATATATTAATCTCCAGAGCACCCCAGTACAACTATAATTCTACTGCAGAACCAAATGCCAAGTTAGAAGGACTGTGGCTTGTATACAGGTGCTGTGCATCGAGCATGCTAACACTGATATATTAATCTTAAGAGCACCCTATAACAACTATAATTCTACTGTATAACCATAAGCCAAGTTAGAAGGACCGTGGCTTATACACAGGTGCTGTGCCTGGTTTACTCACAAGATCTCATGCTCAGAATGGTGAACTCCATATAATGAAGTCTAGTTACACACATAGTCAAAATAGAAAATCTGGTTAGCACATGGAAAAATAAACGTGTGGAGGTCTGAACAGACACCTAGAGAGGTAGCACATAACATAGGTTCCCAACTGAATTGGTGTCACCTTGCTGTGGAAGGTGGGCATTTACAGTTTTAATCAAAAATGTATACTAAGAAACTCAAATTTTTTTCAGATTTTTCATATTAGCAGAAATGCTTTTCCAAAAAATTCTTATGTCCTCTTTGACTGTTTTTTAGTGTTTCTAGAGTGCTGCTGATATTGTATTGTGTTTGCATAGTTACACACATAGAGCACACATAGAGCGACATGTATGAATCTTTGTGCTGACAGGCCAATTGTAAATAGCTTTAAGGTAGTGTAGAATGCACCAGAATGTATGAACCTGTTCTTCTGCAGGTCATACATACAGGCGCAGTCTAGTGCCAATACGACAAGTCTGGCTCAGGCACCACCTTTAACCTGGTCTGGCTGTTCTAACTCTTCTGTGCCTAGATTTGGTGTCAAAGAATAATAAATGTGTCTAATCCCATGAATGTGGTGCGACGCCCCCAGAACACCCCTAATCTGTGGCGCATTAAAAAGTGTCATGCTGGTGTTTATCGCGCCAAAGTTTGGAGTGTGACTGTTCATACATCTATAGAACTGGTCTACTAAAGCTTTTTGATGCCAGAAAACTGGCACAGCCACATTTATACATGTCGCACTATGTCTCTCTCATCCACAGTAATCCTGTGCAATCACTGTCCCTGATATTTTACCTAAGGAATTTCATTGTAAAGAGTAATAAAAATGTTGTATTACAAAAATACAGATATTCTTTTTTTGTTTTTAAACCCCTGAATAGTCCCAAATTTCTCAAGTTTCAATGCAGTTTAATAAGTCTTACGTGTCAAAAAGGGCAACTGATAACTCACTAAGGAAATGTTTTAGATTTACCTAGATATTTTCTTCTCATCTTTGTAATAATTTGTTATTGCTTTCTCCAAGAAAATCTTTCTTCACTAAGAAGGAAGGAATCAAGAATCAATTGCAGGTACTCGGGGAAACACTGCCATCTAGTGTTACTTATTCAGAAAGCAGGAATGTTTTCCATTTAGATTCAAAGATATCTTTTATCTAGAACAACATTTAGAGAAGAGTAGATTCTGACCATAACAGCTCACAGCCTGTTTTGGAGCAGTTTTGGAAATAGGAGGGAGAGGAGCAGTCAATAACTGTAAACAAAATCTATAGCTAAACAATCACAATGGAGAAATATCTAATAAGATATAACATTAAAAATGTCAATAAATGACTGCCAGCAGTTCATAAAACACATAGCTAAAGCCATAAGCACAATCAATAGTCCTTACAGAAAGGAACAACCTTATCATTGATGTCTTCAAGGCAGGACCATGCTGTAAGATGGAGAAAGACCTACTAGTTCAACTATATAGCGAATAGCCCTTTTTTCATCTGTTATTACTGAGTAACTACCGACACGGTTCCATACATATGGGACCTCCAATCCCACTATCCACTGAGCAAATACACTTTAAGGATTATTGAGTGTGCTGATTGCCTTATCTTTGTGTTTAATAAATAGTAAGCAGCTGACTTTAGTCATGTATTGACATTTTTTAATGGTATATATCAAAAGTAAAATTTTATGAGGTATTTCTCCATTGTGATCGTTTATTCGGGTTGAGGGGGACATTATATTATTGATCTATAACTATTGTACATCAGTTTTGGAAAAAATTTATGGATACAGAGAATATCAAAGGGATTGACCCAAACAGGTAACTTCTGCTTATTTGCCCTAATAGAAAATATATACAGTTGAAACCAGAGGTTTACCTAAACTATATAAAAAGACACATATGCATGTTTTTCTCACTATCTGACATGAAATCAGGATAAACCTTACCTGTTTTAGGTCAGTTAGGAACTAAAATTATTTATATTTGCCAAATGTTCTGACATGAGAGGGGGAGAATTTTTAAGGCATTTTTATTACTTTCTGCAAAGTCAAAATTTATATACATTTCATTAGTATTTGGTAGCATTGCCCTTAAACGTGTGACTTGGTCAAACATTTTGCATATCCTTCCACAAGCTTCTCACAATAGTTGCTAGGAATTTTGGCCCATTCCTCCTGACAGAACTGGTGTAACTGAGCCATGTTTATATTATTTAAAATTATTTCCCAAAGTGCATCTGGTGCATAATTATATCACTTGACATATTACTATTGTTATTTATACTATGATGCATTGTGGTTAATTTAATTTGGCTTATTGTCCCATTGTTTAAGTGACATACTGTCCTGCTTTTTTGAACTACGTATGATTTTTAAAACATTTTTTAGCTATGATTAAAAACATTGTGTCGGTTTAGTGAAAAGTATTTGTTATAATAAAGTTTGTTATGGATTTTTGACATTTTTATATAGGATTTTTTGAGTCGTCATTTTTGTTTGGTTTATACTTGATTGTAGGTCGTCTTGCTTGCACCTGCCTTTTCAGCTATGCCCCTAAATTTTCAATAGGATTGATATCAGGGCTTTGTGATGGCCACTCCAAAACATTGACTTGGTTATCCTCAAGCCACTTTGTAACCAGTTTGGCAGTCTGCTTCTCCATGGTAAATACAGTGGAGAAAAAAATTGTTTAATAGGTTTGCTTTCTCCTCATCGTCCTCCACACTACTTTTCAAAGGGCCAAAATTTTCAGTTTTAATCTGTTTACTATTTGTATAGTTAAAAACTATTTTGGGGCTAGTTTTACTTTCTATGGCAATGTCTTTCTGTCTTCAGCTTTCCTGCCTTTATAATTATTTTACATATTTTATTTTTTTTCTTATACTTTTTTTAGTGCCTCCTCATTGTCCTCATGTTAAAGGAGCTTAAACACTTTCTTTTTGCTATTTATTGCCTCCTTTACATCTGTTGATTCACATTGTTTTTTCCTGTTTCTAATCACTTTATTCCCATAAGGTATGTACTTCTCACAATGGGCGCTTAAGATGTTTATAAAGATTTCCATTTATTTTATGTTATTTATTTTTAAACACCTAGGGCAACACAACATGCATGAAATTTGGCTTGTTAACGCCAAATTTCATGCGCATAATAAAGGTACAGAATGCGCCTGATTTATGAACGCACTCTTCAGCGGGTCATGATTCATGCGCATTTTAGCACTTGTACAACACTTCTGGCTCAAGTATACCACTTTGAAAGTGCTCTACCTGTTCCAGCTGTAATGCGCCTAGAAATGCCGTAGCGAAGCTACAAATATGTAGCTTCGCTAAGGTTACTAGTTTACCCCATATAAAAATGTATGAATGGGACTGCGCCTGATATCGGGCTGAAAAGACGCCAGATATCTGGCGCAGCCCCTTTCATACGTGTCACTCCTTGTCCCAGTCAATGTGGTTTAGTGCCTCTCTAAGCAGATTAAGATTTGCCTTTCTGAAATTCAGTGTTTTTATGGCTCCTCGACAAAATACTCTGTTGAAGGATATATTTTCCATGGGTTGTTATATTTGGGGACCTATAGCATACACCTAACATAATTTTATTATTGTTATTACCCCAATATATATCTACCCATAATGACTCCATGTGCTCATTTCCTATATTTATATCTTCCCACAGTGTTCATCTATGAGACACAGAACTCATCTCCTTCCTGAGCGGTATGATGTCTGGACATTCCCATATTGTTTGTACTTGCATATAATTGTTTGTACAGATGAATGAGGCACTTTCAGGTATCTGTAAATCGCACCCAAGGATGTACCAGACTTGTGCAAGTCCACAATTCTCTTCCTGATATCTTGGCTAATTTCTTTAGACTTTCCCATGATGTTACACACAAAAACAGTGTGTTTCTGGTGTGTACTAAAATACATACACTGCTGTTTCTCTAATTAACTTAGATGTTGCTAATAAACCAGAAGCTTCCAACATTGTGGCAATGTGACATCATCATATGGGCTGTCCCAATGCGTTTAAAGGCATAGTAATCCTAGTGTATGTAAACTTTTGACTTTACAGAAAGTAATAAAAATGCCTTAAAAATTATCTCTCTCTATTATTCTGGCATTTGGAAAATATAAATAATTTTGGTAATCGTAATTGACCTAAAACGGGTAAGGTTTATTCTGATTTCATGCCAGATAGTGAGACAAACATACATATGTGTATTTTTATATAGTGTATGTAAACTTCTGATTTCAACTGTATGCCACAAAAAGAGTCTGCTGCTTAAGACCATGCCCCACAATAATCATAGCAGGAAGCCACTAACAAAAAGCAGCTACCACTATGGCTTACTCATGTTAATGGGAGCATAGGACTGTGTTCTAAGTGTTCAACCAATAAAAATGCAAAAACACAGTATAAATAACAGCTAAAGTCATTCTTTTGATGTTTTTCAAAAGCAGGTTCATTGTGCTTGATCTTCTTAATAACATTATTTTCATTTACACTTAGGGGTGTACTCCATTTTGTTGCCAGCAGTTTAGACATTAATGGCTGTGTATTGACTTATTTTGAGGGCACACCAAATTTAGTTATACAAGCTGTACACTGACTACTTTACATTGTATCAAAGTGTTATATTTTTAGTGTTACATAATCTCCAAAAAATTGGGAATCTCGCAAGAGAACTAAGAGTGACTTTTGATCACTATATTTACTATTTTGCCATAGGCAAACTTAAAAACCCATCAGTTCTCTATCTATTAAACACTAAAACGTAACTTTTATTATATCTAACTCTTAACCTCTATACACTCTATACACTCTATACACTTATAGAGGTTAAGAGTTAGATATAATAAAAGTTACGTTTTAGTGTTTAATAGATAGAGAACTGATAGAGTTTAAGTTTGCCTATGGCAAATAGTAAATATATTTTTAGTGTTGACCCATGAAAAAATATAATACAATATTTAAAAAAATGTGAGGAGTACGCTCACTGAGATACTGTATATACAGATTGGATTTTATTATTATTTATTCTACTTTCATCCCAATTTGAGCATCTTCATTTAGTGCATTTTTGTGACATGCATTCAAAGAGCCATGCATTTTTATTATTCTGTTGCTTTAGCTAAGCATGGGAAGAAACATGAAAGAAAAGGTAAACCCATATTTTTCGTATTTATTACAGCATGTTCCATGTGGTATAATTACTATATTATCTTTGATCTATGGGTCATTTAAGAGGTGAGAAATGTGTATTAAAAATACAGCACTCCCAGATACTGATCACACAACTATGCGAATATTTTCCAAGGCCCCAATTCAGGAGACTTCCATGGTGATCTGTGTCCAAATCAGTAGAAACATGAAGTAATAGGGCAACTAAAATACAACTGTATATGGCGATATAAGACCAGTCTGAACTGTTCAACTACAGTCACTCACAGGAGACGTCTGCTCTGTGAGTGACTGTCTGATTTTTAAATGTTACAGCCACAAACAAACTTATTTTATTGATATTTTATGAGATACAGCAACACAAATTAGCAAGTATTTGTAAGGTTGAAAGAAAATTATATTTGCTTTTCAAATGTTTGCAAGCTAAAAAACTGAAAGTGGGCGTCTTGATTTACCCCCCCAATCAAACTTTTAGAACCATCATTGGCTGCAATGGCTGCTGCAGTCTGTGAGGGTATATCTATACCAGCTTTACGCATCTAGGCTTTTTTTTGCCTTTTTTCTTTGGAAGATGGGTCCTCGTCAGATTATTAGCGGAGTTTGAAGCAAAAATTTAAATTGAGGACAGATTTCAAGGGGGTTTGGGGCCGGGACTTTGACGGGGGCCATTTTAACACCAAATATGCTTTGATTAAAAGGAACCCTTCAAAAAGGGTTTTCCCCCCCCTTGCTGAGGGCCCAGGAATAAAAAATGCGAACCGGCAACCAGAAGTTAAAACGGGGAACTCTTTATTCCCCATAAGGAGTACAAAAGCAACTTTTTCAGCCACAAACCTTGGGGGGCCTTTTCTAAAGGGCCCACAAAATCACAAATGTATAAAAGACAAATATATTCAAAATACAAGTTCCCCCTGCTTTTTAGCCCAAAGGTATGTTCCCATGTGGTCATTAATCAACAACAAACAATAGCAAAATGGTAGTTTTAAACATAGTGAAAAAATCCTTTAAAAACAATAAATATTACCTAGGGAAAACCCCCGGGGCTCACACCGGCGGGGATGCATTTTCTTATCCACACTGCCGAGCCTGCCGACCTAGGGCATGACCGGAAGTTGGGCGCGGGTACCCCCTCACACATCCGGAAAAAAGCCAAGGCATACCGCGCAGCAGCGGCTAAACGCCGATATAAAGAGGGAAACCACGGTCCCCCTTTAAGTGGGGCAGTCTGGATAAGGGTCCAGTCCAACCCGCGCTTTTTTAAACGGGGGGGCCTGCCGTTTTTAGGGGGTTTATTTATACATATAAAAACAAAGAATATTACCAATGAGAACCTAAAAATAAATTAAAATGAAAAAAACAAGTTTAAGGGGCATTGTTTAGAAGTCCCAAAAAAAAAAAAAAAAAGAGGCAAAACCCTACAAATTAAATGGAAGCGTAAAAAAAAACCCACTTCCACAAATCTCATCCCCACTGGTATTTTAAATTTTTACAATACATTATCAACCCTATCATAAGCACACAAAAAAAAAATTTGGATTAAAAAATCTTTTTTAAAAAAATTCCCATTTTAAAATTTAGTAAAAATAGAACCCAAATCTTTTAAACAAAAATTTATTGTGAAAAAAAATAAAAACAAATATAACCCCGCCAAAAGAAAGCCAGGTGTCATCTAAAAGGGTAAAAGAAAAGTATTAAAAAATATATTATTTACCCCACATGTTCATGTAAATACAGGATGGATAAAAAAAATTCTAAATTCAAAATTTAGTCCTAGGGTTGAAAATGTTTGTAGCTCAAAGATCCATCACTCTCCTTTTTTTTTAACAATGTTCTCGATCACCCCCCGTTTTAAGGGGAACAAAAAAACTACACCCAAATCTTAAAATTTGGGAGATGATGCGAAATTTCCCACAAAGTGTTTAGCTACCGGGGCTCCATACACTTATTCCTAATGGACTCTTTGTTTAAAAACCCTAAAATCTGACCTCCATTTCGCCTCCTACAACAAAAAACCACAAGGACAAGTAATTACATAAATTACTGCTGGCGGAAAGTGTATCTCTTTAAAATTTTAAATTTTTTTTTACCCTTTGAGGTGTGAAAGGTTTTTCCCTGGCCAGATTCCCACAGTTGCAGCAATTCAGGAAAGGGGAAATTTTCCCCCTATTAGGGGGGTGCCAAAAAGGTCTGGGAATATGTTTTTTCCTGAAAAAAAATCTGTTTTAACCAATCAAACCCCCAATTTTTTACATCTCTTATATCCATCTTTTAAGAAAAAATCGGGGGCCTTTTCTCAGACGGGAGGTTCTGAGGGGACGCCAGACGAGAAAGAATAAGGGACTGATTTCTGGTATTTAATATCTCCCAGACCCCTGACAGAATAGAGAGAAAATTTTAAGTGGGGTTTGTTATTTTTCCCATGTGATAAAAAAGTTTGGGTTTCCAAATTTGAATGTGAGTTAAAACATTTTTTTTCGAAAATTTTACGTTAAAAGCATTCTTTGGTGATCCCAAAAGGTTTAAAACCTGAGAAAGGGCTGATGAGGGTTTGTTGAATTTAAGATCTCTTTTTTGTTATAAAGAATTTTCAGCCACCATGAAAAAAACATTTAGTTGGGGCGTATATTGGGTTTATCACTAATAATTTTGCAAAATTGAAAGCTAACCCATCATATTCTGTCCAAAATTTTGTTATCAGGAATCAGCAGCTCTGAGGAATCTTAGGGATCTTCTATCACTAAAAAAGGGCGGACAAGGGGGGTGCTGTGGTGGTCGGGATACCTGTAATTTGAAGCAGAGATTTTTGCCCAAATTTGAGTGATATGGGGGGTAATGTACATTTGGTAGGGCCCCCAAAAAATTTAAAATCATGAGGAAATAAATGAAATTAAAAAATTGGGCCCTTGTGCAGGCATCATTGAGCCAAATTAGGTGCTATTTTCAAATTTTTTCCCATTACCCTAACTGTACTTTTCCCCTAAAATTCACAAAGTATGGTGGACCCCCCGGGCAGACCGATTGGTCTGGCGGGGGATCAATTTCAACACTAGTTCCATCTTTTTGGATAGGTTTTTGCGGGACTTGGCACCACAGCCCCCCAATTGGGGAAAATCCCATTTCGTTGAAACTTAGGGATTTTATCCCCACAATTTCCTTTTGGGTTTCATTCGATGGGTATCTCTGTATACCTATCGAGCATGACCAGGAATTAGACATTTTTAGGGGGCGCCCTTTCCCGCAGGGGGGGTGCTCCGAGGTTCCCCCTTTGTCTCGATTTGTTAGGGATCATCCCAGGGGAATTTTTTCTCTTTGGGGGGTGATTTTTTTTACAGAGAAGGGGCCTGTATGGGGTCCAATGTGGCCCCAACTTTTGCCAAATTTTTTTTGGGTATTTGGAACAGGTGGGGTTTTTCAAACTTCATTCGGACACATCCCCTGTGGTGGCGTTCCCTTGAGACATTTTCTTTGTGGGACAAGTACTGAGAATTATTGACTGGTTTTTTGACTATTTTAATTCATGGAGATTCAATTTTTATTTACAAAAACATCCAACCCCCTAGCTCCCTTTCTGGGTACTTTAGTAGTTTCAGAACATGGGGCTTTTAGGACGATTTGTTTGTTTAAAGGGGACTGATAGGAAAAACCCTTTTGCCCCAGATAGCCACATCCAAAACTATGAAGGATTCAGTCCGGGAGCCAAATACTGCAGTTAAAAAAAAAGTAACTGAGGAAAAATCTTTGAGAAGAAGTAATAGATATTAACAAATTTATGCAAAAGGGTATCCCCAAGAAAATTTTTTACCCCACAAAAGAGATAAGAAGGTTGAGAGAAAGCAGCTCCTTACTAAAAAAGTTTTGAAATGACCCCACCCCCCCCAAAATTTTCATTCGTTTTTTTTCGTTTTAAATTTACATATTTTGCTATTGAAATTATACTAGGAAAATTTAATTTTCCCGGAACCCTTTCCCCCAAATTTTCCGGGGAAATTCAATTACACCCAGATGGCACTAAAGTTAAAAACTTGGGGGGTAGATTGGTTAAATCAGATTTTGGTTCGAGGGAAAAAACATATGTCCCCCGACCCTTTGGCCCTCCTAAAAGGGGAATTTCCCCTTTCCGAATTCTGCAAAAATGTGGCAACTGGCCAAGGGAAAACCTTTTAAAATCCTCAAAGTGGGAAAAAAATTATATTAAAAAGAGATACACTTTCCATCCGCTATTAAATTATGTAATCTTGTCCTTTTGGGGCTCAGTATGTAGGGGAGACACAATGGAGGTCAGATTTAGGGTTAAAAAAAACAAGAGTACCATTAGGAATAAGTTATGGATGCCCCGGTAGCTAAACACTTTTGGGAAATTGCGCATTCTATCTCCCAAATTTAAAATTTGGGGATAGATTCTTCCCCCATTAAGACGGGGGGGGGGATCGAGAAGCATTGTTGAAAAAAAAAGGAATAGATGGATCTTTGAGCAAAACATTAAACCCCTAGGACAAATTTTAAATTTAGAATTTTTAATTATCCATCCTTTTTTACATGAATCATGTCTGTAAAAAAAAAAAAATATTTTTTTAAAACGTTCTTTTACCCTTTTAAAGACACCCTCGGGTCTTCTCTTTGCGGGATTAATTTTTTTTTATTTTTTGCACAAATTTAAGTTTTTTTTTTTAAAAAAGATTTGGGGTTTTATTTGTTACATATATTTAAAAAGGGAAATTTTTTTAATAAAGTTTAAAAACACAAATTTATTTTTTGTGTGCTTATGATAGGGGCTAGATAGTATGTATTGAAAATTAACATACCAGTGGGGGTAAGCATTCCTGTGAGAAGTGGTTTTTTTTATATGCTTCCATTTTTAATAGTGGATTTTTCCTCTTTTTTTTTTTTTTTTTTTTTGGGACAAATTTTTACAAAGCACCTTATGATTTTTTTTTTCAGTTAACTTTATTGAGGGTTCAATTGGCTAATATTCTTTTTTATATGTATAAAAAAACCCTAATAACGGAGGCCCCCTTAAAAATGCGCGGGTTGGATGGACCATTTGTCCGCCCGCGACTTAGAAAAAAGGGAACCGGGTTGCCATCTTTTTATCGGCGTTTAGCCTGCTACATGCCGGGGATGCCTTTTTCATTATTCCGGGTGTTTTTAGCCGGGTACCAGCCCGAACTTCCGGGCATGCGCAGTACGGGCGGCAGGACTCCCAGATCGTGTGAGAAAACGAAAAGCAACCCCCCTAGGTGGAGCCGAGGGTTGTCACTATGGTAATATTGATTGTTTTTAATGTGATTTTTTCACTAGTTTAATCACCCTTGCGTCTCAATGTTTTTTGTTTGATTTTGACCACATGGGAAAATACCTTGGGCAAAACAGCAAAAGGGGGAGGGCCCTTTTATTTTGAAAAATTTTGGCTTTTTAAAAAATTTGTTTTGTGCTGCTTTTAAAAGGGCCACAGTTAGTGGTGAAACGTTGCATTTTGTACTCCCTTTTGGAATAAAGAGTTCTGTTTTAATCCATCTGGTGCTGCCGTTCGCATTTTTCTATTCCTGGTATCTTTTTGGTGGTTTAAGGTTACACAACCAGTGGATGGCGAGCCAGAACTTGGGTATTTTCCCTTGTGGAGAAGGGGCTGCTCTCATTTTCTGTTGGTTTCCCTTGCTGAGGGCAGCACAAGCTTGTGTCAGATATGCTGTTTCCAGCGCTGTGTCCCTTATGCTGTAAGATGCTGCAGTTTTACAGCATTTACCGCTCAAATCTTAATCATGGCAGGTGTTTGCTCCCCCCCAAAAGCTGCTCCGCCCAATGACAGTTTTCACAAGTTTTACCCATTCAAAAAAAGGTTTTCAGGGAGGTGGGCGGGGCTAGCTCAGGGGGCGGGGTTTTTGAAAGAAACTGACACTCTGAATGACTCTTCGAAAGACTCCTTTTGGCTGAAAACTGCAAAATTTGAACCCTTAAAAAAAACGAAAAGCTAACAGCATCTTAAAAGGGAAAAAAAGACCCAGCACCCCGGGGAAAATGTGTCTGACACTAACTTGTGCTGTCCTCAACAAAGGGGGTTTAAAAAAAGTGGGCAGGTTCTCTTTAAATCCCCCCCCTTGTAGCTTTGGCTGTATGTTTAATTTATTGTTTTCCCCGGTGGAAGGAAAAACCCATGCCCCATCTCAAGAATTTTTTTTCAGCCCCAAAAAGTTTTTTTTACCCTTTTATTTAACTTTTATCCCCTCTTTTTATCAACTCTGACCAATTCTTGTGCCCGCTAAAAAAAAAGCCTCGCCAAAACCCCCGGGTGCTGCCAAACCCCCATGCTTTATGGGGTGGGGATAAAGTTTTGGGGGTGATGGGGGCCCGTATTTTGGGGGTTTTCCCCAAAACAAAACCTTTGGGAAAATTTTGGCCAAAAATTTTCATTTTGGTCTCATCTGAAACCCGAGCACTTTGGGGGATTGATTAAGGTTTATTTTTATGGTTTTTTCCTTTCTCTGCATAAAAACTCTTTGGGTTGCATTTAGGTTTTCCCCCTAAAAAAAGGTTCAAAGAAGTGATTTTTTGAAGTAATTTCCCAAAATCCAGGGGCATGGGTTTGCATAAAACCCAAAAATTTCCTGTTTATAAAAGCAATGCTGCCTGAGAATCGGTTTTGAACATGGGAACCATTTTAATTTACCATCGGCCCTTTTTTTTCCTTGTTCCCACAAGGACTTTTGCCCCCGTTTTTCTGACTTTTTTTAGACATGATATAATATTTTTTAAAGGGGGAAAATTAAAGGTTTTTTTTCAAACTATACAAATTTTTAAAATTAAAAAAAATTTTTTTTGAAACGTTCCCTTAAAATTTTTTGCCAGTTTTTCCCGTTGGGGAAAACTTTTACCCATAATCTATTTATACCCCATTTATGTGGACTTCTTTTAAAAAATTTTCCCTTTTAGCGTTTTTTTATACCACTTACTTTTCCATCCTTTTGTTAACCCTGTCTGAACTTTTGTGAAATGTGTTGCTGCTATCAATTTTTTTAAAGAAAAAAGGAAAAAAAAGCTAACCTTTAAACCTTTTTTTGGGGAAGTTTTCGTTTTTTGAAAAAATAGGGGTATAAAAAAAAATTTCCCCAAAAAATTTTTTTTCTTAATTTTTTACAATTTGGGGTTTCCCAAAAATTTTTTGGAAAAATTTGGGTTTTTGCATCCCTACTTTTATTTTAATTCCAAAGATTGGCTGACAAATGAGTTCTGCAGGATGGAGCCTTGTCATTTCTTTTTCCATTTTCCCCCTTTAAAATTTTTAAAACAGGATGGAGAACTGACCCATTTTTCTTGCCAAATTTCCCTTGAGCCGGAAAACCTTTTTCCCCAAAGTAAAGCTTTTTAAAAGGGGGGTTTGTTCACTACAAAAATTAGTTTTTTAACAGTAGGGAACGGGTTTTTTCAAGACTTTTTCCAAATACATTAGTCTTTTGATATAGAGATTTTCTCTTCTCTAAGTGCACACAGGTTTTCCCGTTTTTCGTCCTTCTTTTCCCTTTTTTTTAAACAGAAAAACGGGGAGATTAATTTCTTTTTATTTGTTACCCTTTTTTCTTTTGAAGCCCCTGCGCAATACATTTTCATCTCCTGCAGTCATGTCACTGAAAAAGAAGAGCGATAGGCTTAAACACGCCCATAGAATCAGGGCCCCGCCAACCAGAAAAATTGGGAAACATGAATCTTTAAGCTGCCCTGTGGCTCTGTTTAACAGTATTTTAAGATAATCCTTTTAATTTCCCGTTTGCCCTCTTGCAATTTGAACCTTTTGGCAATGTTTAAAAACGGCTTTTTGCCGACTTCTATTGGGGGGGACGTATTTTAAACCCCCAAATTTTGCCGGCTTTCCCCTCAGCTCCCGGCCCCATGAAAACCCATTATTCCCCGGCGCGTAAAACGCCGCAAATTTAAAGTTCAGGGGGTTTCTTTTCCTCCCCGGGGGATTCGCCGAGGGGGAGGGGGAGACGGGGAAACCATAGTTCCCATGAGGGAAATGTGGATTTACCGAAAAGAAGGGGAACGGAATTTTAGCCGTTAAAAGCCCGCGCAAATAGGCGCGCAATCAAAAGGCTGGAAACAGTCCCAGAATTTAAACTGTGTTTAACGGGCCTTATCCCGAAAAACAGTTTTCAAACGTCAGCAAACCAAAAGTTTTTTTTCAACAGGGATAAAAAAGGTTTTACACATTTTTCCCCTTTTTTCACCTGTGCTTTTTAAATGTAAAAAATAATGTTTTTTTTTTTTAACTTTCTTGGTTTTTTTTTAAAAAGACAAACAAACTTTCCCTTTTAAAAGGGGGGGGGAAAAAGGGGTGATAGTTTTCTTTTAAAAAGTAAAGAAAATTTTTTTAATTTGAATGGAAACCCGGGGGAGAGTTTTCCCTTTCCCCAACCCCCTTTACAATTTGAGGGCAAAAATTTTTCATCCCCCCAATAATTTAAAAATTTTTAACCCCCCTGGGTATACCCCAGGACTGCTTCGCTTTAGTCCACTGAATCCTTGTTTTCTTTTCCGTAGGGGGGCAGTTTTTTTTTTTATTCTGTTTTATAAAATGTTTTGTGGGTTTTATATATACAAAAATTTTACAAACAAACCCCCCCTACTTACATTTCCCCAAAATTTTAAACCCAAAACAGTGTTCCCAAAAAAATTTTTTTTCCATTTTTTTTTGAGGGGCCCTGTTCCTTGAAGCAAGATTTAGCCATTAAAAAAAAATTGGGTTTTTGTTTAGATTTCGATTTAAAGTATTTACAGTGGGAAAAAAAAAACTGAGTAAACATTTCTAGAAGCGTTGGGGTTTTTAAACTGAAAATGGAACCCTAAAGAAAAAAGACAAAATTTCCTCAAAAAAATTAATTTCCCTTTAAGGGAAATGTTTAGCAGCACTCTTATGATCTATTATATATGTATCAGAGTATAAAACCCATATACACTGGAAAACACTATTGACGGGGGGGAAATATGGGGCCAATAAGAATACCAAATAAAAAAGGGTGATATTAAATTTGAGGGTTTGGGGAAATTTCTTAAAAAATTCAATTTAAAAGATTCGCCAAAATTTTTTTGCAAAAAAAAAAGGGTTTTAACCCCAAATTTAATTTACCCAAATGCGTTTAAAAAAAAGCTTTTTTTTTTGGCGCAGAGGCCCGGAAAAGGTTTGTTTGAACATGTTTTGCCAAAAAACCCAAAAAAGCTTTTTGGAGCTTTGGTTTGGTAAATTTAAACAATACTGTGATTTAGGGATGGGCAAACAATTTCAAGGGGCCACTTTTTTAGAATCATTTCACACTTAAACTTGGGGGAGTTACGGGGGGCAAAACTGACCAAATAAAAGAAGTGGGGAATGCGCCCCCCACAAAGGTTTAATTTTCAGTGCCAGCTAGGGAAAAAAAGACCAGCAGAGGGCCCAAATCCCCCAAAAAAGCGTCAAAAACGCCGGGGCCTTTTAACCCCCGTCAAACATTTTTGAACCACATGATTATGACAGAACCTTTTTACATTAAGCCCCCCCCAAAAGAGGGGAAAAATGTTAGCAGGGAATTTTTGCGTTGACCACTGATCAATTTTTCCCTTCCTTTGATCCTTTAGTTTCCCCCTTTCAATTTGGTCCAAAAATTTCCCTCAGTATTGCTAAAAATCCAATAACCCAAAAAAGGGAGTTGTCCAAAATGAGATTTACAAATAAAAGGGAAAATTTTTTATGTCCCTTTTTTGGTTTTTAAACCATTTTCCCGCTTTTGGGCTACTTTAAACATCAGACAAAAAAGCGCAAACAAAGGACCGTTCATACTGGCCTTACGGATTCTCCGGGAAAACCACTTTGTTTGGGGATGTTTTTGTTTCATTTTTTTTTTTTTTCCATTTTTTTTTTTTTTTTTTTTTGCAGATTAAAAGAAAAGGGAAAAAACCAAAAAAAATAGTTTTGGGACGTAAAAAGTTGGTTTGGGGGGTTTTGGGGAAAAAGGAAAAGGAAACCACGGTTTTTGGGGGACCGATGGGAAAAATTTTTCAGTTGGCAGCATTTAAAGATAGCTTTCAAGGTTTGGCCCAATTTACAGAATTTTTAAGGGTTGGGGGGCAACAGGAAATTTGGGGCCCCAGAGTGGGGAAGTGACAGATTGTGGAGGTTTGGGGAAGCCCTCAGTAGGCCACAAGGGGGCAAAATTTTTCAGATTTTTGGAGGTTTGGGAAACCAAAAATGAGTAGGGCCACAGAGGGGGCAATTTTTGGGTTGTTTTGGGGGGGGCAGGGAAAAAAGGGGTAGGGCCACAGAGGGGGCAAGAGACAGATTGGGGGAGGTGGCAGCAAAATATTTGGCCACAAAAGTGGCCGAAAGACAGATTGTTAGGTGGGTGCAGCAACATCATTTGGGTCCAAAAGGGGGGCCCAAGGGCACATGTGGTTTAGGGGGGCGGGAGCAACAGCAAACAGCAAAAGGGCGGAGAGGGGGGAAAAATGACCAAATTTTAGGAGGGTGGCCCGCAACATGGGTTGGGGCCCCAAGTGGCCCAAGGAAAAATCTTGGGGGGTTGGCAGCAGAAACAGCTGCAGGGAGCAGCATCAGGGTTTGGGGAGGGCACAATGACAGAATTTAGGGAGGGTTTGGCCCAACCCTCAGATTCTACATAATTGGGTTTTAGTGAAAAAGTGGGGAGGGGGGGGTGGGAAAACCAGTCCCTTGGGAAAGAAAGGTAGGTGGTAATGGAAAAAGCTTTTCAGCAGGTGGGGTAATCAGGGGGGTTGGGAAACATCAGAATTTTGGTTAATGAGGCAGATAGCCAGAAGGAATCCAATTTAAATTTTTTTCCCCAAAATTATTTGGTTTTTTAGGGGCATGGTGTTTCTTTAATCTTAAAAGCATCAACATTTTTTTTTGTAGAATCCTGGGGCCGATCCATGTCTAATTTCATTTGACAAAAATAGTCTCTCCCCTTTTTTGGGGGGGACCCAAACGGTTTCCCTTTGGGGTAACAAAGGCTCCCGCCACACTGGAAACCTGCCGGGTTTCCCCACAACTTTGGGCCGGGGGGACAGCTTTCCCCTTTTCAAACTCGGGAAGGGGCTTTAAAATCCAGTTTTGGGCTACCCCGAATCTGGCTGGAATTCTTCATTGGGGTTTGGGGGGGCAGAGGGCCTGGGGGACTGACAATGTGGGCCCTCCCAAAAAAAAAAAAAGGGGTGAGGGAAATCAATTTTTATGCATGAGCGCCACTGGCCCACATTCAAAATGCACAAGGGAGTAAATCCCGTCCCCTTTTTTCATCAAGAAAAAAATAATGGCCTTTTTTCTTTCATAGAGTCCCGTCCAACCCAAAGGGGGGGCTGGAAATTCCCAAAGGGTGAAAACATCACATTTCCCGCCTAAATTTTTGGGGGGGCTTTTTTGCCACTGGCACTCAAGGAGGGGTTTTTGCTTTGGGTAGTTGGGAATTTTAAAGGGAAATTTCAAGCACATTTTTCCCGGCCAATTTTTTTAATGTCTTTTGCAGATGGGTGGAAGACTTGAGGAACAGTTTGACAACCAGATTTAACACATGCACCATGCAGGGCGTATTGTTCAGCCCTTCTCGGCGCAGCATGGACACCATGTTCCTTCCATGGTTCCGATTTTCAGTTATCGCGGAGAAAGCCACAAATAAATTTTGTGTTGCATGACGGGGAGCAGTTCCTCCCCTGTGTGACTTCGTTCGCCCAGGCAAACCAGGTGTAGAACTGTGTGACACCGCCATGCCCTGCACATGTGGTATGATGGAGCAGCACTAAGACTTCTGGAGGCTGAGGTGGTGAAGGAGAAGGAGGCGGACATTGGGCAGGATCAGCAGTTTGACAACGTGGAGGAGAAAGTGGTGTCTCCTGTCCAAGATGCTGGTGTGGCTGAGCAGGAATCACATTCACCCAGTGGGCTGTAAAGGACATGTACTGTCCCTGACCGTAGTTATAGCTCCACACGTCCGTGTTGCCATGCACTTTGAAAGACACCAACAGGCTCAAGGACTGGCCCACCTTCTGTTCTACATATTTGTGCAGGGCTGGTACTGCCTTTTTCGGCTCAGCACACCTCGGCTCAGAACAAGCCATCAGTTCTCGAAACGGTGCAGAATCCACCACTTGGAAAGGGAGGGACTGCAGTACCATCAACTTGGACAGGAGCACGGCCAGCTTCTGCACCTTAGGATGGTTGGACGCACACTGCTATTTCTTGGCAATTGCCTTGTTGAACGACTGCTGGCACCATGAGTGTCGAGGAGCAGAAGCATCTGGACCGGTAAATGATGGGAAAGACAAACAGCTCCCTTCAGCAGAGGGGGTGGAGCTTTAACTGGCTGAAATGGCATGTGCGGCAATGGGTGCTGCTGCTGTTGCAGGATGGACCACCACATCTAAGACACGTTTCTCCCAGGCCACTGGATGATGATGCTGCATATGTTGACACAGGGCGGTGGTGCCAATATTAGGTCCCTGGCAATGCTTCATTTTCCGCCCACAGATTCTATATATAGCCATGTTCACCTCCTCCGGTGTCTTGGCAAAAAACTGCCATACCGCTGAGTAGGTGATTTTACCACCAATGCTCCTCACTGACTGACCTCTACCATCACTGCCTCGGTGAACCCCTGCGTCACTATTTTCTGAGCCGGAAGGGACCTGCGAAGCGGGTCATGTGCCCCGTGGCTGTTTGGTTACCGACCTTGCACTGCTGCCACCCTGCTGACACCCGGCCACACTACCGACTTGCTGACTGCATCGCTGCCTGACGCGCAAGCTGCCGCCCTCTTCTCCCGACGATAATGATGAAGCCCTTGCTTCACCCGGCTTCCAAGTGCTATCGCCTACATAGTCATCGATTAGTGTTTACTTGTCACTGCTGTCCTCAACGTTCTAAGTGTGCTGAGCCTGACCGCTGCCAACATAACCTCCCATGCCACTCTCCACATCACTACTTGGCCGCCTACTGCAAGTAGCAGCGGCTGTCTGCCCCCCTCTACTTCCAAGTAGCTGCTCACTGTCCTCAAATAGTTCATCCTCGCTGTATAGTGACGCAAAGCCCAGACCACATAGCAGTTCTCTGGCTGAGGGAACCGAACGGGACTGAAGTGGGCTGAGGACAGGTGAGGGCCCCTGACCTGCTCCCTGGCCGTGCCAACTAAGGGTTGTGTCTGACGAACCCACCGACTCCTGGCTGGGATTGTTTTAGATGTTTATCTGGGAAGTGGGATTTACAAGGGGGAAACCAACCAAAAATGTTGGGTTTCTGATCCACACAGCTGCTAATGCAAAGGGAGCTTGGCCTCACCCTTGCTGCATTCCCCCCACTGTCTCGACCTGTGCCCGCCTCCCGGGAACATTTGTGCCACTGCCCACTCAATTGGGAAAAGGGGGTGGCACCTCTCTGTTGGCATATTTTGATCAAAATTTACAATACAAAAAACGCTTTTTTTAATGAAGTTTTGTATATGAAAATACAACACTGAATTTCAACGAATTCCCCAAAACCGAGGATTAATTAAATTTTTGGCACAAAATAAAATACTTCCCAAATGAAAAGTGTGGATTTCAATGAGTTTTGGAGCAGAAATACGCCACCTGAATTTTTAACCCGAATACTCCCCAAAACAAGGGGGATTTTTCTCTTTTTGGGGATAGATTGAATATCCCAAAATAAAAATTGGGTGGGTTTAGGCCCGGTGGTATATGACACACCTTGTGAGGTCTTTCACCCCATAGCTCAAAAAACTAAATTTTTTCACAGGTGCAAAAAATGTATGCACAGCCCGATGCTTGGGACAGGGACAAAGTAGGGTGCGTTTAAAATGGCTGCCATAGTATAGGGCTTTGATATCACGACGCGGCTGGCTGCTGATTTGGCTTTCACGTCTTTGGGAGTTCTTTTTTCCCCCCATGTTTTCGCCCCAGTCACCCAGGACGCGGCCTTTTTTGCTTCGTTTTCCACAAAACGCCATAACTTCGGGTTTTGTTCAGAATCTATTTTTCCTGAAATTGTAAACTAATTCCAATTTGTTAGAATAGATTCGCTCATCCCTAGATATTATACTTTGATAACAATATAATGAGATCACTGTAGTTGCCATGCTTTCCCCTTGGGGGACACTATTTTATTGTCATGACTGTTAAAGGAAAAGGAAAAAAAAAAAAAACCTTTAGCAATTATTTGTGGAGCAGACACAGTCCCGGAACCAGTTAAAAAAAGGACTTCTCAAAAATCTAACAGCAACTACAGTGCCTACAAATTTCACAGGCATTGCACATTCTTTGAAGAATTATTGTTTGGACATTCAAATCTAATAAAGATAATATAATGCCGGTGCATCTATGAAATGCAATGTTTCATTTAGTAACAATCAATATTTTTTTCTGTAGCCAAGAAGAAAAGTATATAATTCATATTCATGGACTACATTTTTTTTTATGTGCATCTAACACACACATCTTAGATTATGAATTATAATGGATCTTGAGCGCAGTGGTAATAAAGAATTGATGTAATCAGTTATTTGAGGACACCCCATTCAACAATGCCTTCCAATTCAAGCGCCACAATGACCTCGATGGAGATAAAATTTCTAAAAACCCTTTTCCCAATGTTCCGCTGTTTAGAGCAGATGCTAAATTTCAACAGGCAGGAATATGCTTAGTGTTACGCTAACAATTTGGTTCAAATGGAATTTTGAGCAACCAATCTACAGCCTGCCTATTGGAAGTGAAAATGGAGGTCCATAGGCATAAAATATAACTGCACGTAAGAAAAAGAAAAAATCACAATATAAGTGCGTTTTATATTTTTCTACTGTCTTAAACAGGTTTTCTCTTTAGCTTTTAAAACATTGAGCAAGGTAAATTAAGACAATTATTTAATACATTGCTTTACGGATTTTACCTTGGTCAGGAGCTAAAGAAGATTTTATCTTCTTGGAGCACACAAGTTTCTCTGGTTAACGACCAGCTCTCCCTGCTCGCTCCAAATTAGTCCATCCATGGTGAGTCTGCTCCTGCAGCATCTTATCTCAAGCAATGACTTGTTTACTTAACTGAAGTTTTTACCCTTTAAAGCTATGTAGCCTTGTAAAGTACACTTTATAAATCTCCTGCAGTCATATCACTGTAACCGGAATAGCAGTGCTCGTGTGTCAATCACTGCTATAGATCCACACAGTCTGACCAAGAAGTGAGTCTAAAACTGGATGTGGCCTGAAAGTGCATGGTAAAAAAAAAACTTTAAGAGATCACATCTGATCTTAGCAGTAGCCAACTTATAAGAGAAAAAACACAACCTTGTCCCTCCATAAACAAGCTTATTGGAGCCTTAGTGATGCAGAAAGTATTTTGGCATCAGTATTCATAACTTCAAGGTTTAATAAAGAGAGTGTTTTTTATGCTGCACACTAAACAACGTGTTAAATATTCTTGAACTTACATGACTAATAACCCGAACATTTTTTTTTTTTCAAACTAAATTATGCTTATTGTCCATTCTATTTTTATTGCATTACATTTTAACCTCATTAAGAGGTATTTTATATTTTAACAAAATGTACTAGCCTACTCCTGTATGTTAACACATTAACAACCAGTAGCATAATGGTACAGAGAGTACTCCGGAAACACTTAACAGTAGGCTTAAAGGGGTTTTCTCACTATGAACTTTTCTTTCACTCTGCTCTATTCAGCCTATGGGTGATTCTATAGCAGTGACTAGCCTCTCTGTATAAGCTTGCCAAGAAATTACAGTTAGCAGTGGAGATCTAATCTGTAAGTAAAAAATGCTACACTATCTGTGAAGAGTAAATACAATGGCTTATCAGTAAAACGGCCAATCTTGTTAGAAATTCGTTTTCTCTGGAATCCCAGTCCATCCATGAGGTGACATTATTCCCTGCTTTTTCAGCTAACCCGATAACAGAGTATTGTCCGATATGCAGATTACCATAGAAACTTGTGTACACTCAGCACATATATTGTACTTAAAAAGATTAGAAAAAGTCTTCAAAGTGTTTCTTAATTCACTGGTCATTTATCTGTCCCTTCCTTTTGAATGCTAAATCTTTTCATGTTAAAAGTGATTTTCTCACTACAAATAGACTGGTGCTAGATCCATAGATCTGACTGAACAGGATTTCCCCAGTCACTATTTACTACTTGGGACTTGAGCCTGCTCCATACATCATGGATACTGCCTGTTCAATTGTCAGAATCGAAGATCACGAAAATCCCGCCTATATAATCCCCTTATCAACACAGGACGTACTGGTTCTGAAGTTGGTAAATTCCTCACGGTGATCGCCGCCTCATGGCGAGATCGCGGGAAACGATACTTTAACATGGCAGCTGAAAGCCTTATGAATGCTTCCATCGCAGCCATCTTTGTTTAGCTTTCTATTATGTCCTACTTCAGGCAGGAAGTAATAGAACAGTCATTTTTATACACACTTCTGCATCGTTTATACCAGGCATCCTCAAACTGCGGCCCTCCAGCTGTTGGGAAACTACAACTCCCATCATTCCCACTGTTATAGATTATAGAAATGCATGATGGGAGTTGTAGTTTCCCAGCAGCTGGAGGGCCGCAGTTTGAGGATGCCTGGTTTATACAATGCAGACGGGTGTATTAACAATTGTGCCCTCTAATGGTCAAGTAGCCCAAGGGGCCAGGTTTTTTAAAGTTTAAAATTTGTTTTTATAATATTAAAGTTCAAAACACCACCCTTCTGCCATTTCAGGAAAAAAAAAATTACACATAAGTGGTATATCTCAAGACTGAACCAATAAAAAATACACTTCAGTGACAAAAGAAAATAAAAAATAAAAAAAAAAGCACCCTCACCGGGGTCCATAGGTGGATGAAAGAAAAAGTGAAGTTGCTGGTCGCAGAAAATGCCGATGCAGCGCATATTTAAGAAACAGAGAATGTGTATTTGATATTACACAATAGAGATAACCGCATTTATACTGAAGCGTGAATGCCTTTTTTTGGCATATTTCACCGCACCTAGGATTTTTTTTTTTTACAGTTTCCCAGTATGTTTTATGGTATGGTCAATGACACCATTAACCCCTTAACTACCGCCCACAGACATCAGGCATTGCAGGTCACCTTTCTGCAGTGACATCTAGGGGGTCTTGCGGCATCCAGCACCGCTAGGAACAGAGCTGTAGTTAACTGCAATGTTCCCATAGCCATCTTTGTAAGCACCAGGAGGCGGATGACACAACCGACCCCTGGCGCGTAAGCCTTTGATTGTCATAGGCCGTGATAGCAGCCTAAACAAAAGGGCATTTTCCTGCTCCATTGGATGATCGGGACTCATGGTGACTCGATGGAGCTCGGGGAACGGCTATACAGTCAGCCTTGGGGACCTAGAGTAGCCCCAGGGCTGCCTGTAACACAAGCCTGCGGTCAGGGAACACTGTTTCCCGGACACGGAAAGTAAAATATTAGTAATGTATGGGCCTATTCCTATATGCGGTGTTAAAAAAAAAAAAAAAAAAAAAAAAAACGAAAATAGTTATCCTTCCAGATTTATTTATTTATTTTTAAAGTAAAAAAAGTGTAAAAGAAATTATGCCTATATTACACACAAAAAAAAACCTTATACATTAGGTATCCACACAACCATAATAATAAACCTGTAGAATCAAAGAGATTTAGTGTAAAATGTGAATTGTTAGTAAGGCTGCTGCAGCATCTGAATACTTAAAGGGGTTATCTCACTACAAAGATTGCTTTTTATGTTAAAGATCTTGCAAAAACAAGTCACTTTTCAATATAATGTCCATTAACCGTGTCCTACCTATTCTGAGATAGAAACAATAAATGGTTATGCACATCCCAAAAAAATTTTGAAAAAATGAACATAGGCGCAACACTGGTGCGGCTGTAGTATACATACATATTCCAATAACAGTGGCACACTATAAACTAGAGCACTATCAAAGGGGACATAGGAATTTTGAAAAAAGCATTTCTGCTATCTAGGATACAGGAAAAGTTTTTCAGGTTCTCAGTTCACACTTTTGATCAAAACTGTTTAAGTCACTCCCGAACTTCAACAGGACCTCAAGGCAGGTGGTCCTACACTATTGATACCTCTCGTGTGGGTCCTATTCAGACCTCCACAATCCAGGGAATGAAGGAACCAGCTTACAAGTTACACTGCACTGATTAAAAAGCCTATCAAGGTGGATGTCAAACGAGAGGTATCAATAGTGTAGGACCACTTGCCTTGAGGTCCCTTTAAAGTTCGGGGGTGGTTTAAATCGTGTTTACTGATAACCACAAAAAAGTTTTCCTGTATCCTAGATAGCAGAAATGCTTTTTCAAAATTCCTATGTCCCCTTTGATAGTGCTCTAGTTTATAGTGTGCCACTGTTATTGGAATATCTACCTATTCTGAGATATCTCCTCTTGTATGGGTTGCATCAGCTTCTCAGGTCACTATAGCTACAGACCTGTTCAGTCTCTCTTCATAGGCTGCCAGCACTGGTTGCTATAGCTACAGACCTGGCTTCTACTGCAGTCTAGTAGAAGCTAGTAAACAAACCCCTGAATTCAAAACGAAACCAAGAAAACAGGACTGAGGCAAGATAAATCAATGTAGTGAGACAACCCCTTTAAAAAAAGGTCTAAGGAAAATAACTAGGACTCTGGTGCCACCTTATGGAAGTACACGGTAAAGCCAACAGACAATACACCATTTTAATCAAACAAATGTGATTTTTGTATTCATATACTTATGTCCCCCCTTTTACATTTTATCTTAACTACCCTTGTTATAATGTTCTCAAGTCACAATATATACAGAATAATTCTATACTGTGACACTTCAGTAACTATTTATGAAGGGCAGCTGCACACTTGCTGTAATTCTCCCCTTTCCCCTACAGGTGTCTCACTATGCACATAGCCTAAACTTGGTTTTCACCTATTCATACTAGGTTCAACCAGCAATCCAATGTATTGTAAATTTTATCAAGAACCAATTGCACAAAATGTGTTAAATAGTAATTTTAAGTGTTTACAAAATTTTACTTCATTTTTCCTAGAATTTTCTGAAGTGCCATACATTCAGCAATTTGGATAAAATTGCCACCAACCTTAAGTGCTATGCGTGTAGACTTTCAGAATATACTTTAGACAGTGTCTAGTCACAGCATTTTAGCACCCACCCTTATACCATGGCATGAAGAGTGGAGGAAGGACAGAGGGGTTCCAACCACCGAGACTTCTGACAATTGGTAGACTGAAGCCACAGAGGTTCTAGAGGCGGCAAGGTTCACCAATTACAGTTTGCCAAGCACACACACAGCCAACAGGTCCTGAACTGGCACTCTGCTTTTCTACAATAGTAAGGTTAAACAAATGACTATCACAATTTGAGTCAAACACTTCCTCCAAAAAGGAAGAAAAAAAAATAAAGTTTGAGAATAAAAAGCACAGTGCGCTTTCTAAAATCTGAATTTTGCACACTTTGCTTTCAGTTTCAATATGTGTCAGCTACTATTGAACTGTTTCCATAATACAGACCTTATGACGCCTTGATATTCTTAATGTGCAGAGGAGGGGAGGGGGAGAGCACCTTACATGCACATTAGTTGTGATAATCCAGTTTGTTACAGCCATTAATAACTTGCAGTGTCACATAGCAGGGGTAATAAAAGAAGCTTTGCACAAATTGCAGATTACTGGAAGCCATGACACTGCTGAAGCTAATGGGGAGTCTCCATCAAGAAATCTGGTTTAGTGCACTGTGTGCTCAACATCAAGAGGTAGAACCAAGAAACAAAAACCTAGCATACACACGTAACATGTACAGTAAATGCCCTCTTAAGCTAACCAAGGCAACACCTGATTCTCACCCAATCTCCTGACAGACTTGGGATTTCTCTCTTGAAATCAAACCTTATATTTGCACTTAGCCTTAACATGGATTGTTTTTCAAATTTGGATGTTTTAAGCTTGATTTGTGAATCTAAAAACCAAACCCACCCCCGACTTGTTTTTTTCCTTCTCTGTTCATAATCGTCTGGTTTGCCCAATTTCAACCTTTCTGAACATACCTCACTGTCTAATACAACGATTGCCTGTGTTACCAGCACAGTAATCTGTTCCACACCTATTAAGCTGAACTCTATCCTTTGCAAAATAGCACTTTTAATATTATGTGGAACCATTTTCCAAGACCTGGACTTAATACATGGGTTCTATATGCGTTTTCCACAATTTAGTTCGTAAATTTTGAGAATGATTTCTTGCAAACTGTTATACCCTCCCTTCCCACCTTTATATTTGTCCCTCCCCCCCTCCCCTTGTTTTCTTAAGTACCCCTCGTTGGGTACAATTTTTTTTTCTACTTGGAAAATGTCAATAAAGATACTATTAAAAAAAAAAAACCTACAGGAACACAGATCCCAGACCATAGTATAAGTGCATTGCAACTACACAGGACCAAGGGATGGGTATTCCTACTAAAATAAATTAACAGGATGTCAACCAGACTGGTGAGAACGTTACTGTGTGTAATCCTGACCTTTTTCATCACAACGTACCAATGTTGAGCGCAGCAAAAAGCTGTGACATAGTAAAGGAGACCATACACTTAAAAAAAGCAATTTTAATATTTTACTTAAAAACACAAAAACATTTACTTTTCTTGCTTCGAGATGGTCGTAACAGTAAAGCTTTCTTGAGGAAATCAAGAGCTGCATAATGTATATATTCTTTTACAGTAGTACACCAATGTTTCAGTCTAGCAGCATAATTGCACATTTCTACCATTGCATAGTACACAGAAAAGTCTATGCTATAAAGTGCCTTTAACCAAGGAAATCGCTATCTCAACTAGGTGCATTTAACCATTAGCCAGCAATGCAGAGAACATACCCATGTGTGATGTTACAGGTGCTTTCAATTATCTGTTCCTATCATTTTGCTTTAATCCCAGTAATAAATAAAAAAGGTCAACAATTATACATTAATATGTGAAGTATAGAGCTGTGCACAAGTGTAAAAATAGATGAGAAAAAAAAAAAAATCTATGTGATTAGTGTTCAATACCCCTATATGGGGTTCATGTGGATTTTATGAGGTTACAGAGAAAATATCAAGGCATATTTTAGGTATATTAAGGCTCGTGTAAAAACAGTGCAAAGAAAGGTGGACGTGTGGCCCATGGCAACTGAATAAGAGACATTAAAAATTAAGTTGAAGGATAAAACTGTAGATATTGCTCGCTGTAACCACTTGAAAGCAGTGCAGCTTTCTGTAATTTTTATTCTGTCAACATCAGAGTCTTGAAATCGTGAATTTGAACAAGTATGATGCATTTAAATGGTTGTAAGAGATGAGAAAATGTGCAGCTCATTGGCTAGGTTTGTCAATGAACTGAGAAAGGTATTGCACCTCCATATGATTCAAGTAGTTAGAGAGCATCTATGTTACTAGAAACCGTCTGTAGATAACAGTGCTCATTTGTGTAAACTAAACCTTACAAGCCTTTTATTTGGACAAAAAACTTAGGTGGGGCAAATATTCAATGTAAGTGAGCATAGTTTGTGAACTTAACCAAAAATAAAACATGTATCCTATTGTGTAGTACAGCAGTAGAGTGGTGTCCAGTGTTTTTTGTGACTTAGAATTTCTAATGCTTGATAAAGACATTCACACATCATAAATAGTACATGTAATGACCATGTGTTTCAGGAAACATTCTAGTGAACGGTGCCAAAGTCAGTAATTCATACTACCATAAAGACAGTCAAATAAATACAAAACATTCATTATACCTCCTACTTGCCACCAAAAAATACATCCAAAACAGTTCCCGTCAATGAGGCCACTGTTACACTTATATAGACATAAAAATAATAATCTGTTACAACATAAATATGTGACAATGACTACAGATTAGTGACACTAGACAACCGGTCCCATTTAGAGCATTGCTCAGTAATGCAGTAGAAACACCTAAAATAATCTAGACCTTAACCCCACTAGATATTAAAAAATATTGTATTTCATTCTAAAAAGCCCTTGTAGGAGTCATTTTAGGGGACAAATAAATCAGACAAGCATATATACCGGATTTAAAGGTGGATTAAAGGGGCCTTCAGCTAAAACGGATAGCAGGATAACATCTAAAAATGATCAGAATGAGGAAAGACCTATTTTGAAATGTATTTGGGATTTCAAGCACACAAAGAATGACAATTGGTTCTTCCGTTGTTACATTTCAAGAGAATAATCCAATTGTTTTGCAGTAATGACTTCTTCTAAATGAATTCCTCCACCACCCATCAAGGCAAATGCTGGATACATTGTTCCGATGCAGTCCACTTCTCGCTCATAGAGACATTTCATGCTGCAGGCATCATAAAACCCCACTTTGCCTCTCTCATAGTCCAGGCAGACCCCTATTCGGCCAGGAAGAGGAAGAACACGTTCGCCGTAAGTGGTGGAAACATTAGATGCCTTGGGGATAAACAGCTTTCTCATTCCTATGGTCGCCAAGGTGAAAGGCTGTGAGGTGTCAATGGCGACATCTTCACTTCCACTGTCATGACCACTGTCTTGATCATACCTGCCCAAAAATATAAATATATACACATAGTGTTATGATTTGCCTTACTTAATATAGGTAATTTCAAGCAGTACTTTAAAAGGTTTCTGCACAAAAGACATATCTAATAGGTAGGGATAATAGTGGTTCCACCAATCATTAAAATGGGGGCCCAAGAGGCCACCTTTCTCCCTCACTATAATACACTTTGTCATCTATCAATCCCATAGTAGGCTTTAAACTCTGCACCAGTCTTCATGTTCGACTACTGCTCCATTCAAAGATCATACATTGAGGAATGGGGGACTCTGCGGAGAAAGGTAGTGTTTTAGTAATTGGGAGCCCCAAGGGTTGAACTCCCAGGGATTATACATTTATCACCTAGAGAGGTGCCTGGGAAGATAGTTAGGCCATGTTCACACGGCTTATTCTGGGACGGATTGGAGCCGTACTCCGCGCTGGATTTGCGCTGCAGTACGGCTCCAATCTGTCCCAGTAACTACGTTAATCCACAGTTCTCATAGAGAACTGTGGATTCCGTCGTTCCTCCCCGCTCGGCGAATCCGCCGCGGGGGGAGAAAGTGACATGCACATTTACGCGCCGTGAATAATGAGTGTCTATGGGGCTGGCGAGCAGCTCCCCCGCCCCTTATTCAAGCCGTAACTGCGGGCGAAATCCGTCCCGCAATTACGGCTTGAATAAGCCGTGTGAACATGGCCTTAGAGTGGCCCCATGTCAGGGATTGTGAAGACCACGCCATACAAAAGGGTTCATTAAGAGCATGCTATAGGCAGATCTTAATAAGTACAGGGTTTCCTTCAAACAGGACAGTTCATCAGCATAAAAAGTCATTTCGCAGCAATTTGTCTTTTAAAAAAGTATTAGCTGAAATAGGCCGTGAAATACCCCCCAGGGACTGACTGAAATTTCTTTGTTTAAGCAGAAGCCATACTCCTAGCAACAAATCTTGTACACTTTGCTAGAAGTGGAGCGATAACATTACAAATTATCACACAGAGTAACGTCAAATCTAAGGAGGCTGCTTCCATTTTTCAGCAGCAATTTAAAATAGATCTATCTTACACAATATAAATCCTCTGACCGATAGTTACGGTCATCACTACCTCTTCTAATTTTCTTTTATTGACATTACAAATGCATCAAGCAAAAGCATGGCTCATGTTCAATGCCCTTCAAAACAATAATAAAATTTGTCATTCTACAAACTGATTTCGATTACCTTGGACTACTAATGTCACGAGGATTATGCAGCCATTCTTGCAGCTTGATATCCGATGCAACTCCAACTTTCACCAAATAGGAGTGTGACTCAATAGAGAAGGCCCAAAAATGCTTGCCCTTCGTGATGCCAGCATCGCCAATAATGTAATCAAGGCACATGTAACATCCGACTTGAACACGTTCTGCTCCAAGCAGTAGGGGATGGCCAGCCACACTTTCTACAGTGTTCCTTGTGCCATTAAGTATGAGGCGCTCCTTGTTAAATCCACACTTCTCGTCAAACAAAAAGCTAAAGACTGCAAGAAGAAAAGAAGAATCAAGTATCATCAAAATACTGCAATATTTAGGAAGGAGAATTAGGCCACAAATTTGCATTTATAACAAACTGATTTCACTGCAGATTTTCTATAGATGTCATCCCCTGCTACATGGACAGTGGTGAAATCCAGAGCAAACCTTGAATATTGTTGAAGATATGTAGTATGAAAATAGGATCTATAAACCTCATCCACTTGCCTGGTCCTGTAACCCACTGTGCACTTTACCTGCACAAATACATAGGTAAAAATTCAAAGCATCTCAACCATGTGTGAATTAAACCTTAGGCCACAAAACGATGAATGTCTCATTTAATTTAAGGTCAGAACAGGATCCATCACTACAGAGCTGCATCCCATTTAGGTCAATAGAAAGGTAAGCCCGAATTCAGACATGATTGATTTGGTGTCAGTTTTTTGACTGTGAACATTATATTCACGTTAATGTGAAGTGTTTATTACACTATTGACTCCAAAGGGTAAAATCTTCCCCCCAAAAAAACACAAAAACAACCACGCATTTAAAGCAAAATTTGCCACACATTCACAATGCATGAGACATGCAAAAGTCTAATGCAAAAAGAAAATCTGTAGCTCCTTTGGTGTCACCTTTTATTACAAGCATAGAGATATTTCATACTGCCAAATTTACGACTGGTTACACTTTTTAAGCACTTCATGGATGCACTACCCTTTCTGATCCAAGGACCACAAGAGTTCAATCTAAGGGTTACAGAAAAGCAGAGCTATTAATAACCGAAACCTTTATGACCTATCAACTATATGCCAAATGTCTGAAAGGTCCGTTTCCCCCGGCAGAATTTTTTGGGGGAAAGTGGGGGTCCCTTTCTCCCCATCTGCTCTCCAGAAAAGCTGTGCATGGGGCATCCTTACTGTAATTTAGGCAAGTTGCTGAAAAAGCCACGTGTTTTACTACCCTTATAAAGCAACAAACATACTACAGGTGCATGGCCACTTCTCCAACTCATCTACTTCTTTCTGGACTGCAACAAAGGTCAAGAGACATTAGATCGCATTGTGGGCTGCATGTGGCCCCAGACCAGAGGTTGCGGTCTATCACAGAATAATGAGTAAATGCTAAATGTATGACAAATCAGCTAAATTTCCCCCCTCACCGAGCAGATGTTAAAGAGAAGTTAGGGATGGCCATTCAAGTAATATTAGTGCAGCTCAAAAAATTAGATTGAAAAGTTAATGTAGTTGAAGTGAAATAGAGAAACCCATATATTGAGTAGACATTACACAGTGATAAATTAAGTTTCTCTTTAAAACGTAGAGGATTATGGCTTACAGCTAATGAAAACTCAAAATTTCGTATAATCAGAAAATTTTAATAATCTGAGAAAGGTCAATACTGTTGATTCATGGTGTCAAACACGAAAGGTTTCCTAAGTCTTTAAGTGGTCCCTCAGTCTGGTACAGTTGGATACACACTCATGGGGAAGACTGCTGTCTTGACAGTTGTCCAGAACACAGTCACTGATCTCCTCCACAAGGAAGGGAAGCCACAAAAGGTAATCGATAAAGAGGCTGGCTGTTCAGAGTGCTGTATCAGAGCAAGCTAGTGGAAACTTGTGTGGGAGGGAAAAGTGTGTTAGAAAAATGTGCACAAGCAACAGGGATGACCACAGCTCTGAAAAAAATGTCAAGAAAAGGTCATTCAAGAATTTGGGAGAGATTTACAAGAAGTGGACTGCAGCTTGAGTCAGTGGGTCAAAAGAGCCACCACACAGTCCTATCCGGGATATGGGCTACATCTGTTGCATCCCTTGTGTCAAGCCACTCATGATCCAGAGACACCATCAAAAGCATCTTACCTGGGGACAAAAAGGACTGGATTGTTGCTCAGTGTCCCAATAATGTTTAATAATCACGCTACCACTGTGCTTAATTGTGGTCAACAAACTCACCAGACCTAAACCACAGAGAACCTATGGGGTATTGTCACGTGAAAGAGGAGACACCAGGCCAAAGAATGCAGCAGAGCTGAAAGGTTATCAAAGTAACCTGGGCTTCCATAATAACTCAGAAGTGCCACAGGTTCATCACCGCCATGCCACATTGATGCAGTAATTCATGCAAGAGGAGCCCCGACAAAGTATTGAGTGCATATACTGTACATGCCTTTCAGATGGCCAACAGTTCTCTATTACAAGTAATTTTGTCGACAGGTCTTCTATACTTTTCTAATTTGATGGAGCTACTGAATTTGAGTTTATTAGCTGTAAACCATATTAAAAGTAATAAACTGTTGAAATATATTGCTCTGTGTGTAATGAGTTTATAAAATATATGGGTTTATCTACTTTACCTGAATTGCGGACATAAATTAACTTTGCTGATATTCTAATTTTTTGAGATGCACTAGTATAGTCCACCCGAGATAGAATTGCCTTTGTGCTTAGGTTAATAAAGGTCTACAGCATAAATCTCCCTCTGACATTCCACATGCCCTAAGAGTACGTAGAAAAGGGTTATTTATAAACCTAAAACATAAAGGCAGCCATGCTACAATCAACATCTGTTATAAGCCATTTAAACAACTTTTCGGAAAGAAGTCATCTGTACAATACCTTTGTATACTTCATGCAACAGTAGAAGTAAGGTTGCAATGCTATGAAATGAAAACCCATGGCTCCCCTGGTGCTGGTGGTGTTTGGAGGATTCCTTCTTTGCGGTGGGAGCTGCACTGAGTACCCTTAAGACCCTGCACCCGGAAACTGTAGGAGCTGTTAAAGTCCAGATCAGAGATGATTTTACTTGTACATGTTGCTTCAATTTCATGCCATGCAGGATCTTCGTTTTTGTCAAGCTTCCGGTACTCAAGAACATAGCTATCCGCAAGACCCGAATCGTTCGGTTGATTCCAACAGATCTTTGCGTTGTTGTATACCTTGCTCTCATCCACATTAATTTCTGGTACATCTACAGCTAAATATACAAAAAAGATGCAAAATTCAATGCATGGCAAACATGCAATATTAAAAACTGTCAGACTTTTGAAAAAAAAAAAAAAAAGCACTATTTCCGCTAACTACAAAAACAGCAGCTGGACATATGAGTGAAGTTGAGTTGCTAAGATGACACGGTCCACATATAGTGGGGAAAAAAAAAAAAAAAAGTATTAAGTCAGCCTCCAATTGTGCAAGTTCTCCCACTTAAAAAGATGAGAGGCGCTGTAATTGACATCATAGGTAGACCTCAACTATAAGAGACAAAATGAGAAAACAAATCCAGAAATCACATTGTCCGACTTGGAAAAAATGTATTTGCAAATTATAGTGGAAATTAAGTATTTTGTCCCCTACAAACAAGCAAGATTTCTGGCTCTCACAGACTTGTAACTTCTTTAAGAGGCTCCTCCGTCCTCCACTCGTTACCTGTAGTAATGGCACCTGTTTGAACTTATCAGTATGAAAGACACCTGTCCACAACCTCAAACAGTCACACTCCAAACTCCACTATGGTGAAGACCAAAGAGCTGTCGGAGGACACCAGAAACAAAAAATTGTAGCCCTGCACCAGGCTGGGAAGACTGCAATAGTCAAGCAGCTTGTTGTGAAGAAATCAACTGTGGGAGCAATAATTAGAAAATGGAAGACATACAAGACCACTGATAATCTCCCTCCCTGGGGCTCCATGCAAGCTCTCACCCCTTGGGGTCAAAATGATCACAAGAACGGTGAGCAAAAATCCCAGACTACGGGGGGACCTAGTGAATGACTTGCAGAGAGCTGGGACTAAAATGTACCAAAGGCTACAATCAGTAACGCTATACCGCCAGGGACTCAGATCCTGTAGTGCCAGACGTGTCCCCATGCTTAAACCAGTACATGTCCGGGCCGTCTGAAGTTTGCTAGAGAGCATTTGGATGATCCAGAATAGTATTGGGAGAATGTAATATGGTCAGATGAAACCAAAGCAGAACGGTTTGGTAGAAACACAACTCGTCATGTTTGGAGGAGAGAGAATGCGGAGTTGCATCCAAAGAACACCATACCTGCTGTGAAGCATGGGGGTGGCAACATCATGCTTTGGGGCTGTTTCTCTGCAAAGGGACCAGGATGACTAATCTGTGTACATTAAAGAATGAATGGTGCCATGTATCGTAAGATTGAGTGCAAACCTCCTTCCATCAGCAAGTGCAAGCACACTGCCAGAGCAACAAAGGAGTGCCTTTGTAAGCAGCATTTCAAGGTCCTGGAGTGGTCTAGCCAGTCAACGCCATAGAAAACCTTTGAAGGGAGATGAAAGTCCGTGTTGCCCAGCGACAGCCCCACAACATCACTGCTCTAGAGGAGATCTGCATAGAGGAATGGGCCAAAATACAAGCAACAGTGTGTGCAAACCTTGTGAAGTCTTACAGAAAACGTTTGACCTCTGTCATTGAAAACAAAGGATAAATAAAATATTGAGGTGAACTTTTATTGACCAAATACTTATTTTCCACCATAATTTGTAAATAAAGTCTTTCCAAATCAAAATGATTTTCTGGATTTGTTTTCTCATTTTGTCTCTCATAGTTGAGGTCTACCTATGATGTCAATTACAGGTCTCATCTTTTTAAGTGGGAGAACTTTTGGGGGCTGACTAAATACTTTTTTTCCCTACTGTACATGTGTGTGCAGCTTCAGGAGAGCAAACCCCTTTAGGTCTGAATTCACAAATACAGTTTGTGTCATATATGTATGTATATGACTTCTACTTCCTGCTGGATCCATTTCTTACATTAAAAACTATATGCATTTCCAGTCTTAGGCCTCGTTCACACGGCTTATTCTGGGACGGATTTCAGCCGTATTGCGCTCAAATACGGTTGAAAACTGTGGATTACCGTAATGCCTGGGACAGATCTCAGAGAACTATGGATTCCATCTCCGGGGAGAAAGTGACATGCACATTATCCCGGCGGGATATGCGCCGTGGATAATGGATGTCTATGGGGCCGGCGAGCAGCCGGCCCCTCCCCCGCCCCTGCTGGCGTAATTGCGGGCGAAATCTGTCCCCGCAATTACGCCGGCAATAAGCCGTGTGAACAGCGCCTTTAAGTGATGGCATGTCTTTCTGAATATGTCAGAGATGGAAATACCAATGTCCGATAGGTTGGGGGTCCCACATTTATTTTGAGAACAGGTGCAGAATGCATAGATCATTCAGTGAAAGCCATGTAGACCGATTTCATTAAAGCTACATAAAATCTAAAATGCAATGTAAATGCCAAATGCAAGCTTGAGCGGAAGATTATTCTTAAACAAACATGCAAGATTCACCTCTAGAGAAGGACAAGTCAGTCAATAAGCCTTCTTCCTTAGACACGTCAACAAAATAGTCTTCAAAGCTGGAATCAGCAGCAGGTCGAAAGGTTTTCAAAGACTCTGAAGCTTTCTGAATTCTGGAAAAACAAATCCAGATTATGCATCACAAATATAAACACACCAGCTACTAGTCTTAACTATAACCCTGGGCCAATTAAAAGACTAAACCACCGTAATAACCCTTACAGATAATATCTTGACTAGAGGAATTTGGTTGTACTAAGTGTTTACGCATTTCACAAAATCCTGTATGTCAGTTAGATTAAAAAAGGTTGTATATAGAGGGGGGAACTTATATGGGTATGTTCACACAAATTATTTGAACATGAAATTCAACGCAATTTGCATGTTAAAATCCACAACTAATTGACTTCTGTATGGGCAATCACATTGAACTACAGCACAGATTTTCTACCCCATGGTGGTGTTTGTGCCTTGGATTCTGCTTTGGCAGGCATGACGCAGGTTAGCCCCAATGAAATGGAGTTAAGCCGCGTCCAAATACTCAGCAGAAATCTGAGATATTGCCTCATATTTTGGCCAAGGATGCTACACTGGATTTAAACCCAAGGTGTGAATTTATCCCATCAGTGGCTTTTTACTTAACAGGAAAGGCTTAAACAAATATTTAAGAGGATGGTCACTTGGGGGAGGGGGAGAGACAGCCCATTATTTGCGATTTTATTTCTGGGCCAAAAATCAAGTAAAAGGCTAAGCTCAATAGTCATTAGTTTGTCAGCATTTTAGGGCAGCTGTACTTCACATGGGGTTGTCAAAACGAAAAAGGGCATATAGTTGCAACAAGCTGCTTTAAAACATTAGTAACAACGCAAGAAAGTTACCTGGTGTGCAGCTGTTTTGCGGTTTGAACAAAGCAAGAATGATCAGTTTCCTTCAAGACTTCTTGTGCATATCCCACTAGTCCACTATTCTCCAAAAGGCCCTGATATTCTTCCAATTGACTTTGAAGTTTTTCTAATCTAGAAGTTTGGGAATTCTTTATAGATAGCAGCACAAACTCTTTCCTCTCTTCTAAGATATTAAATAGTTTCTCAAAGTTGTAAGTAGCCTCTTCTATGGCTCGATCTCCATTGCTCTGAAACATAAGAGGATTGCAAAATAGGTTTTACCACACAGATCCAGAGTATGTGATTCAAAAGCTTGAATAGGGAGGGGGAGGACACCACAGAAAACCCCTTTAATCACATGTTTTCCTATACTGCATACCTCAGTTCTTCTAATTAGGATCTCCAGTTCTGATATCTGGGTCTTCACTTGACTTTCTTTGCTGATAAGGTAACTGATACCCTTTGTTAGCTTTTCCTGTAACACAAACAATAGAAAAAAGAATTACCAAGTGTTCTTTGAGATAAATCAGTTAATACCATTAGCACATTTGGACTGTGTGTACAGCTGAATTAGGAGGTATACACATGGTAGTGTTCCCATAATGGAACAGTAACAAAAGCATGTAGCTCCACTGTTCAGTTGTAAAGACACTTGTTGTCTGTAATAAATTGAGCAGTAGAGAGTACAAAGTAACTACAGAATATCTGCTAGGACGACAATAACTACTTGAGTACAATCAAACACTGATATTTCCGCTTATTCTATATACCAATGTATTCCTCACTGCATGCAGGGGCAAGTAGAGCAAGCAGGGATCTGCATTCACTACCCAGTACGGTTCCTAGATGAAACTCCTGTTCAGCCTGAACTTACTGCTGGATTAAAAATCCTTGCCCAGTTTATGAGGAGTACATCATATGTAAGAGAGTGACTAGTAAACTGGCTACTACTTGGAGGTATTAGGAGGCTTACAGCTCTCCATTCAGATACTGTACCATAGAATATTTCAATGAAAGTTGTATGGAGTAAACCTCCCCTAGTTCAGAATGCAGGCATGTATCACTCATGGCTGTATATAAAGTCAAAGCTCACTTCAGATACAAATATGTGAGAAAGGGACAAAAAAAACAATTGCCTATCAACAAGAATAAAAAAAAAAAAAATGAATATAGTTTTGCAATAGGCAGCTGGGCCGTCTTCCCAGTGACTTAATGTAACGGAGATAGGAATTGGACAGTGCTGCCATCACTGCTGCCAAGACATCACGCTGGAGGGCGAGGACCAGTAAGGAATATTCACAGTAAATATACAGTCATGGCCAAAAGTTTTGAGAATGATACAAATGTTAATTTTTACAAAGTCTACGGCATCAGGTTTTATAATGGCAATTTGCATATAATCCAGGATGTTATAAAGAGTGATCAGCTTAACAGCAATTAATTGCAAAGTCAATAGTTGCCTAGAAAATGAACTTTTTCCCCCAAAACACATTTCAACTTCATTGCAGGCCTGCCTTAAAAGGACCAGCTAACATCGTTTCAGTGATTGCTCCATTAACACAGGCGTGGGTGTTGATGAGGACAGGGCTGGAGATCAATCTGTCATGATTAAATAAGAATCACACCACTGGACACTTTAAAAGGAGGCTGGTGCTTGGCACCATTGTTTCTCTTCTGTTAACCATGGTTATCTCTAAAGAAACACGTGCAGTCATCATTGCACTGCACAAAACTGGCCTAACAGGGAAGAGTATCGCAGCTAGAAAGATTGCACCTCAGTCAACAATCTATCGCATCATCAAGGAATTCAAGGAGAGAGGTTCCATTGTTGCCAAAAAGGCTCCAGGCGCCCAAGACAGACCAGTAAGCGCCAGGACCGTCTCTTAAAAGTGTTTCAGCTTCGGAATCGGGCTACCAGCATTGCAGAGCTTGCTCAGGAATGGCAGCAGGCAGGTGTGAGTGCATCTGCACGCACTGTGAGACTGCGGAGACTCATGGAGCAAGGCCTGGTGTCAAGGAGGGCAGCAAAGAAGCCACTTCTCTCCAGAAAAAACATCAGGGACAGACTGATATTCTGCCAAAGGTACAGGGAGTGGACTGCTGAGGACTGGGGTAAAGTCATTTTCTCTGATGAATCCCCTTTCCGAATGTTTGGAACATCTGGAAAACAGCTTGTTCGGAGAAGACAAGGTGAGCGATACCACCAGTCTTGTCTCATGCCAACTGTAAAGCATCCAGAAACCATTCATGTGTGGGGTTGCTTCTCAGCCAAGGGAATCGGCTCTCTAACAGTCTTGCCTAAAAACACATCCATGAATAAAGAATGGTACCAGAATGTCCTCCAAGAGCAACTTCTCCAACCGTCAAGAGCAGTTTGGTGATCAACAATGCCTTTTCCAGCATGATGGAGCACCTTGCCATAAAGCAAGGTGATAACTAAATGGCTCAGGGAACAAAACAGATTTTGGGTCCATGGCCTGGAAACTCCCCAGATCTTAATCCCATTGACAACTTGTGGTCTATCATCAAGAGACGGGTGGACAAACAAAAACCAACAAATTGTGCCAAAATGCAAGCATTGATTGTGCAAGAATGAACTGCTATCAGTCAGGATTTGGTCCAGAAGTTGATTGAGAGGGTCAACACTGCAGATATTGACTTGCTGCATTAACTAATTCTAACTGTCAATAAAAGCTTTTGTTAATCATAATATGATTGCACTTTTATTTCTGTATGTGATAAAAACATCTGACAAACACAAAAAAACCAGAGGGCAACAGATCAGGGGAAAATATAATATTTGTGTCATTCTCAAAACTTTTGGCCATGACTGTACTATTACGTAAAAGTTTTTACCACAGTCCCGGTTATTTCCAGATTCTACGTTTTAATATGCACTTTGGTAAAAACTTCGACATGCCTCTGAAGAGAATCCCTGTATCATGCACCTCTCAGGTCCTACAACAGGCATCTGTTTAGCTCATAGTTATGCATGCAATGCCATTGAGTATTGAGCAGCAAATTCTTTTTAAGGTCTAGTGCCAAGAACTATGTGAGCCCATAAATAGCCATTTTCTTCAAAAGCACATAAGTGAGTGGAACACATCTACACCTATTTTGACAAAGGTTTTTTTTTTTGTTTTGTTCCTGAACTACATGTCACACTAAAACACTCAACACTGTCTGAGCATGGATTGCGCCTTAGTGTCGAATGGCACTCTTCATGGCGATACATACATTGCCACCAGGTTACCAAGCTTACCTTCAGAGTTTTGTAGGCGTTACTCATTGTGGTCACTCTGTGGTTCGCATGTGCACCTGCCAGTTTACACAAATGACACACTGGCCTCCTGCAGATCTCACAATACATATTCACCTTCTCTGTCTCGTGTTCAGGACACATGAGCACCTGTAAAAACAGAATAAAAGATTAACAGGACTTCTCATACAGATAACGGGTTTACCCTGTCTCCAGAGAAATACATTTAGAGTTTGGCCATTACTTTAGGCCTCATAAGGCAACATTAAAAGGGAATCCAGCATCAATATTAAGTTTTAATTAAAACAAGATACTGATGCACACTCTTTTCATTTTAGCTTTAATTTCTGACTGAAGATTTTATTTAATTCTGTATTTCAGCATAGGACTAAGCGGGCAGACATTTTGCCTCCGATGCTTTACAGCAGCTACATGGATATAACAGCCTGAGCAGGAGGGGACCCATTGATTTCTATAGTACAGTTTTCTAGGCATGTGGTGAATAGTGGATGTTTTCTCATCTATTGATTGCGGCCAATCTTGCCTTTAAATATGGAACAAAATTTTTTTTTTAAAGGATGTGTTTATTATAAAAACAAGAGTTAGATAATATTTCTGGTGACACATTCCCTTTAAATGTAATCACTTTTTAATAGGATTTACTGTCAGCTGTGACAATCCACGCTGCAAAAACACAATATTGATCAGCATGACAGGTTATCAGAGAAAGTTACACTCACTGTATCTGGAGTGACATGTAAATAAGAAGCTAATTGCCCAGGTGTAAGTACACATCAACTAACTAGAGAAGGTACTGCAGACCAGGAAGCTCCAAAGTCCAGCCTGACACACACATACATCGATATAGAAAAGGATTAAAGTGATCCATGTATTCAACAGGTAGAGAAGGAAGCACCAAGTAAGTAGTACTCAGGATGATTTCCCTGTAGTTATATGTTTTTTTAGATCGCCCCCCCCCCCCCCACAAAAAAAATTGCCGTCAAAAATTCTAATATAAAAAAATTAAATCCTATCTAAATATATCTTACAGAGCTATAGATTTATACACATACCTACATGTGCAAACTTTTTTTTGTTCAAATTTAAAATGAAGATACTCTTGCAAACATGGCACAAAACAGCTTAATTTTAATTGTTCGTTTACAGCAGGGGTGACTCGAATCTCTGCCCCCCAGGCACCTAAACAAATTCATGTTAAGTTTCACTTAGAGAAAAATTTGGATTTTTGTATATACTTTAAATTGCTTTTCTTGTCTGATTCACTGGACGACAGCACCTTGGGTACAGACCCTTGCCTTAAGAGGCTGACACTAGGTGAACTAAATGTGTTAGGCCCGCCCAGATGGACTATTTCCCTCCTGCGGACGACAGGCTAATCAGTTGGTACAAAAGCCGTGGCTGAGAGGTAAAACAAATCCGATTACATGGAGAGAAAAAAAAAAAAAAAAAAAAGGAGGGACCTGTGCCCCCCAATGAATTGGATGAGAAAAGTGTTTTACGACAAGTACAAAAATCCTAAATTTTTCGCCAGTATTATTGAGTGACAGCACCTACGGATGTCCAAGAGCAGTCCCAGAGGGTGGGAGACAAAATGGGTAACAAAAATAACCAGCAGTGGCAGATCTTGGTACCTTAAGGCAAAGGTATGGATTTGGCAGAACTTAGAAAAAGTATGGACCAAAGCCCAGGTGGCAGCTTTGTAAACTCGTAAGGCTTAATCCCCACTGGATTGGACAAAAAAAAATGTCCGAAAGTCGACCGGTTTTTGTCCGATGTAGGACTGTGGTTTGTCACGTTTTTGTATGGGAAGACTTTGAAAAACCTAAAAAAAAAGTCCCGGCGCATTATACAACATGTTGTATAACACGCTAGCACCAGAAAACGAGCAAAGGAAAAACCACCTGTGGAGACTACAGGTCGTTTTTTTTTTGGTCTAGGGGGCTGCCTGAATGATCGTATTTTCGGCGGTTTTAAAATCCTAAAACTGTTAAAAAATACGATCGTAATGCTATGCTGTGAAGATATAGCCTAAAGCTGAAGCTTGATACCAAACCGCCCAGGAGGCACCAACTGCTCGTGTGGAATGAGCGTTGACCTGGAAGGGGTTCCCCCCTAGACCAATGGGCTTCTGAAATTGCAGACCGAATCCAGCTGCACAGGCCCTCTGGAATGATAAAGAGTCCCTAGGAACGCCCAATGCCGAGAGGTAGACCTGAACAGCCCTGACAACGTCTAAACAATGTAACGACCGCTCTCTAGGGAGAGGAGCAAAAAAGAGGGCAGAATTATTTCCTCATTGATATGAAACCACCTTAGAGAGAAATAAAGGAGCGGGACATAGGACAACCTTATGTAGTCCCAAGAAAGGGGATTTACACGATAGAACTGCCAGTTCAGACACTCAGTGGATGGAAGCGATTGCCACGAGAAAGGCCACTTTCCATAAAAAAAGTAAGAGAAACTTCCTGTAATGGCTCAAAAGACTGCATGGCCTTAAAAACCAGCTTTAAATCCCCTGGTTCGATTGGCCTATGAACCTGTGGGATGGAATGCACAACCCCCTGCAAAAAGATTTTAACCTGCGAGTGGGACGGTAATGTGCGCTGAAACACAACCAAGAGGGCAGAAATCTGACACGGCGACAAGATCAGTGTACCAGGACTTGCGGGGCCAATCTGGGGCGACCAGAATGCCTGGTACCCTCTCTGACTTGAGGCGCTTGAGCACTCTAAGTAGGGACCAAGGTGGAAAGCGGCAGATCAGAGCAAACTGACTCCAAGTTAGAACCAGCGCATCTGCTGTGAGCCAGGGGATCCCTGAATGCATATCTCGGGAGTTGATGATTGAGGCGAGATGCAAACAGATCTATGTCTGGCATGCCCCACCTCTGGCAAAGGTAGTGAAAAAACCTCTGGTAAAAGAGCCCACTCCCCAGGATCGACAGTTGCGTGACAAATGATCAGCCAACTAGTTTTCCACCCCTGTAATGAAAAATAGCTGACAAGGCCAGTACTGACCGCTCTGTCCAGTGAAGTGTCTGAAAGGAACTGAAAAAGGCCATGAACCTACTGCAAAATGCAAGAAACAATGGTGGGCTTGGGCAATTGGAACATGCATATAAGCAGCCTTGATATCTATAGTGGAAAGAACCCGCTCTGCTCCAGAAAGGCAACCACCAACCAGAACTTGCACATACCAGTTGAGCTCCTTGAGGTCCAAAACTGGCCTTACGGAGCAGTCTTTCTTGGGGACCATAAAGAGATTTGAATAAAAAGCTTGAAAACTCGGACCCAGCATGATTACCCCTTGAAGGAGGGCTGAATGGGCTGACTCCAGAGAAGTCATGCAGCGGGACTTCGCAGCACCCATGAGCTGGGAAGCAAGGTTCAATAACTCCTTTATAGAGGCTCCAGCCGACAGTCCTTGCTGCAGCTGTATTGACCAGACCATGCAGGCTTTGCTGCCCGAAGAAGCAGCAAATGAAGGCCGCAGGGCCGCCTCAAAAGTGGTTTTACAAAACAGTCAAGACTCCAGTCCATGCTGTCACAAAGGACTGCTGCGTCCAAGACGGGGATGGCCGTGGACTTCGTGAGTCGAGTGACTATGGCATCTGCCGATGAGACCCGACCCCTTTGTCACCGATTCCTCAGGAAAAGGACAAAGTATTAAGCCATCTGGTAGGGAACAAACGCCCGTCAGGATGTTTCCACTCCCTGGCAACCAGTTCCTCAAACTCCGGGTGTGTAGGGAACACCAAACACTCATCTGCTGCGTTTAAATGAAACCTCTCCTGGGAGGCGGAGACATCCTTATCTCTATGAGGGGAGTCTCATGCAGCCCGGATAAGTACTTGGACCGCTGCTGCCGTTCCATCATCTGTCAGTCAGAATCAGAGGATTCCCCACTTGAAGTTGTATCCAGGCATGGCACTTCCATCTCCATCCACTGTCTGGAAATAGCTCGGGTGATAACGAGGAAGAGAGAACTCTCGCACTCTTCCGCAACCCCCTCGTACGGACTGCGCTGGGCGCCGAACCCTGGAAGGTGCTAGGCTGGGCAGCAAGCAGACTGCATACGCTCCATGACCAAAGGCATAACTTGGGACAGTTTGGACAGGTCGCCCACTGTTGGTGAGAGACCAGGCCCATTCTGGGGCCACCGACTCCTAACAGGCAGGCTTGGGTCCCACGGCGGTCGGCTGAGGATCTGCACAAATTGCACTGGGCTGGCCACAAGTAAACTTCTTGTGGCAACAAGCGCAGGAGAAATAAGTCGCCACTGTTTTGGATTGTTGGAAAGGTACATGGCTGCAAAGTGAGCAGGGCAGGGATAGATGGCCCAAACAAGGCCAAATTACCACTCAAGCTGCTGTGCCCTCCACGGAAGTCCGGAGACGTGCAACAAGCCCGAAAATGCCACATCTTAGATCTCAAGTAATGAAATATTCCAATTCTTTATTCATTACATAGTGGGATTCATTGGGAACAATAAAACAAAAAAAAATCTATGAAAATCTAAGTTATTATCCCATGGAGGTCTGGATTTGAAATACTTAAAATCAAAGTGGAAAATCAAATTTCAGGCTGATCCAACTTCAGAGAGAATGCTTAAAGACAAGGAAATGAGGCTCAGTAGTGTGTGTGGCCTCCACGTGCCTGTATGACCTTGGTGGATGGAACAAGACATGATATCCCAGATGTGCTTGATTAGATTCAGGTCTGGGAAACGGGCAGTCCATAGCATCAATGCCTTCATCACGCAGGAACTGCTGACACTTCAGCCACATGAGGCCCAGTATTGCCATGCATCAGAAGGAACCTGCATATGGTCAAATCTTGGTGTTCTCTGGCAAATGTCAATCACCCTGCACACTGTCGGGCTGTAAGCACAACACCGACTTGTGGACGTTGGGCCCTCCGAGTCGGTCTGATAGTTTGAGCAGACATATTTTGAGGGTGGTGGCAGTTTTAGCTTTTTTAATTCTCCATTAGACACGTTTTGAATAAATGCTCACATTGTAGATTGATGAATAAGACGCATCAGAGGATAGTGGCCTATTGAGTTTTACTTAACCCCTTAGGCACATGGCCTATAATATATTAATATAATAATATTAAATTTGCTTTGGGTTTTCAAACTTCAGGGAGTATTTCCTATGGTATTCATTGTCTGGGGCAAGAAATAATGTTGTAGATAAGACCTTTAAAGATGCAGCAATACCAGTTACTTTGTGAAACATAAAAGTGAAAGTGCAAAACCAGGCATTTTGAACTTTTACTTTTTTTACTTGTATATTTAGCCCCTCAAGGGCACTTGACCACTAGGGGATACAATACCCATATATTGCAGAAAAGTACACAGATACGGGTCTTATATTACATCCGCCTTAGGAAGGAAGCGATAGGAGCAGGCCTAGGACCTTTACTAGGTGCTGGCTGCCATGAAAACCACTCTGCACCCATGCAATTATGCCACAGAAACATTTGCTTTTGAAGTAGGGAACATACAAAAGGTTCATATACTTTGTCTCTTGTTGAGCATATTGCGGAAACATTCAGTGCAGGGAGAAAGTACTAATGTGTTATTAGTTTTAGATTCTTGTGCAAACTGTTGTATTAAAATGGACACTTATTAGGGGGAAAAAAGCGTCCTAAATCCATGTTCGGGTTTCTCCAATATGTACATACTAAACATTCACAAGCAAGCTTCCAGTGACTTTGAGATTATCTATCCATATATGGCTCAGCAACACTATACTACCTCATCATTCATGTCTTAAGCCTTAATGGAAACCCTGCTAAAATTAGATGTACCAAAATGTATTTGTCTGCAGAACACAAGGACAGGAGGAAGTAAAGAGGGGAAGGAGGAAAAAAAAAAATGGGAATTAAGGGCCATATGTATGAAAATGGTCTAGATCTAAAATTCGGTTTGTTGCCCATAGCAACCAATCAGAGCACCCCTTTAATTTCATATAGCACTCTGGAAAAATGAGGGGTGCTCTGATTGGTTGCTATGGGCAACAAAGCAAATTTTAGACCTAGTTTTCATACATGTGGCCCTAAAATGGAATCCTAGAGTCCTCTTATACATTTCTCGTAATAACTAATGGCCTTACAACCTATGTGGATGACAAATGTACATGTAGATCTACCAAACAGGTGTAACTAAAATTACTTTCATCTATGCGAATATGAGTGCTTGTAAATATTTTATTCTTTCACAGAGATGCACATAAACGACTTCTACAAAACAGTAATTGCTCCATGTACTGCAGATGTTTAATGGGCGGCCTCTTATGTCCTGATTACTCAGTTACCAAGCCTCCCCCAAGGAGTAATTGAAGGGTTAGTGCATTACAAATTAATGCCTAATGAATGTGGTGTTTAATAAAAAGGTGATCTGAATAGAAAAAAAGTCAACTTTGCTACAAAATCCATGTAAGTTACCTGCAAAAAACAATCACCTGGACAGGGCTGACCATATACTGCAGATACATATTCATCCCACTGTATTTTAAAAACCTCAGAAGACAGATGGTGCTTTATTCACATAGAAACCTAATCCCGCAACAACTGGCAGTGACTTCACCAAGGCATCAGATCACATCCACACCAATGAAAAGATAATGTGCCATATGCTAACACACATTGTAAAGAACCCTGTGCTTTTTTAATAGTGGGAGATAGATATTTTAGTTATTCCTTGTGGCCAGCAAATTGTGTAAAGATACTTCACTGATCTAGGATAAAGTATACATGTCATCCTACGGGTGTCTGCCTGTGTTTTCTGGAGAGGGGGTGGGAGGGGAAGACACATTGGCACTCAACCAAAGAACATACAAATCGAGAAATCTCTATTGAGGCAAGCCCAAAGGCTAATATATCTACATGCTTTGTTAATAGCAATGTTAAAAATAAACCAAAAACCCCAGCAATATTCAAACAGGAATAGACAAGTCTATCAAAGAAGAACTTACAACCCAAAAATTCAGATACATAATATCCAAGTCGTCAAAGTGTTAAAGTGGTTTTACCACCGTAGACTTTGACGGCATATCGCTAGCATATACCTCTGGGACCTATACCTATCTTGGGAATAAGACTGGAGATCTGGTAACACTGCTCTCCATTCTGTTCTATGAGAGTTCTCAGTAGAGACAAGCGGTGCGTTCAGCTCTGCACGAAACTTCAAAGGAACAGCATGGAAAGTTGTGCAGAAGCTGGCATCATTCTGCCACATATGTCAAAGTCTATGCTGGTAAAACACCTTTATTTTTTTAAACCGTGTTTCCCCCGAAAATTGGACATCCCCCCCAAAAAAGACCTAGGGCCACATGTATGAACCTGTTTTGATCACACTTTTTTGCCCATAGGTTACTACGGACCCAAAAAAAAAATAAGTGTGCGTTTTAGGCTGTCTACACTGCACAGAAAAACGTCCGTTTTTTCAGCGTTTTTCGTTTACTAAAAACACTGGAAAAAACGACTAATCATCTCCCATAGACTTCTATTGTAAAAACATCCTGCTGTCTACACTGAGCTTTTTTCTGCTCTTTTTTTTTTTTTTTTACAGGTCGTATTTTGCAACATGCTCTAAAAAACGCCAGAGCAGAAAACTTACTACAGGAGTCTATGGAAAGTGCCGGACATCTTTTGGCGCGTTTTCTGCTGCAATTTTGCAATGAAAACCCTCCCAGGAGACCCAAGTTCCACCTATAGTGGGTGTAACAAAGGTTAATCCTTATTAAATTTGCATACAAGTGTCCGATGTGTCCTTGTCTGTACCTTTTGCAATAAAATGATCATGCTTTGATCGCTAACGATTTTTAGCGCAATTCATATATTTTTCGCTAAAAATACATTTTTACGGATTTTGGCACCAGAATCCATTTTTTTGCGGATTTTGGTGCTAAAATCCTTTTAACATTTTGGCGCTAATGTGCTCGCTTCCGATGCCAAAAATACGTTTTTTACGGATTTTGCCGCCAGAATCCGTTTTTTTTTTTTTTACAGATTTTGGTGCTAAAATCCGTATCTTTACAGATTTTGGCACTAATAAAGTGATCTCGCTTCTGACACTAAAAATAGTTCGTTTTACGGAATTTGCCGCAATAATGCGTTTTTTTGGGATTTTGCCGCTAAAATCCTTTTCTTTACAGATTTTGACGCTAATAGTTATCTTGCTATATGGAAATGTGGGTGTTTGTGGATTTTGGTGCAAGAATCTGGTGCAAAATTTAATAAAGTAGTAGCACGCAGCAGCACAAAAAGGACAATGTGCTCAAAATGGCTACAGTGATCTAAAGGAAGTGACTACTTAACATATTAACTCCACCTGTAGGGTGTAGTTTACATCCAATGGCTTAATTTGTGAATACATTAAAAAGCAGAGAAAAGACGCTCCAAAAAACAGAAGTTTTTTCAGCTGCTTTTGACAGGCAGTGGACAGAAAACTCAGTTTCATGAATGTTTTTAGTAAATAGTTTTCAGGTCGTCTTTTGTCCACTGCAGTGTAGACATAGCCTTAGACCTAAACAGGTTCATACATGTGGCCCCTAGTGCATTTTTGAAGCAAATCAGTTTGACTGCTTATGCTGATGAAATCACTACAGTATATTAATACATGTTGATGTTTTGTTCAACAATAAATGTGAATTCTTGTTCATGGAAAAATAAGACATCTCCTTAAAAAAAAAAAAAAAAAAAGTCTTAGCTCGTCCTTAGGAGCAAAAATTAATATAAGACTGTTATTCTTGGGGAAACAGGGTACATCTGAGTATTCTACTCCTATTAAAGTCAGATGTGAACCAAGGATGCCACAAAGTGCCGTATATAGTGCAATGGACAGATGACCTTGTGAAAAAGTAGATCCACAAAGAAAAAAGTGAAAAATCAAGGTGGAAAATGATTTATACAGTATAACAAATAAGGTTCTACCAATGCCAGGATACACAAAAACACCTCGTCTGTTCTGACTAAAATGGTGGTAAGGCTGAATTAAAAGGGTGTTCAAATTTCAACAGACTAAAGGTTATACTTCCATGTAAAGAAAAGCTATATTCTTTTCAAGAGCCAGTCATTTAATAGAAAGTCACTGTTTAATGTAATTATTTTGTCCACTAGAAGACCCAGGCTTTACCACAGGAATAAACTATGCTACGTCTGTCTGTGGGCCAAGACCAGGACAATCGTATCTACTGGGAGCAAACAAAATATTATCAGTTCTAATAAACATATGAAACTATATGAACATATCTTTACATGTTTAAGTGTGACCTCTAAACATCCCTGATTCTTATTATAAAGTGGTGCTATACATGTCAGGTTCCACTTGGGACAGGCCTTTAACCACAAACTTGAAGCCCAGAGTTGTAACCTGTGTTATCTATACTCATTGGTGTCCACTTTCAGTGTAACCCGGCTTGTACCGATCATGAGTAGACTGCGGAAAATCTCTCTAAAGAACAGGAAGTATCACACTATTGGGCAGAGTGGCCAAAGTGAAAACTGCAGGACTTAAGAATGTTCAAAAAAAATTCTTAAAAAATGTGTTGGACATAAAAACATGAATTAAACTAAAGTCATTTTTGGATGACACATGACCTTTAGGCTGGAAACCCCTTATATGCATTTTAGTGCATAAAAAAAATAAAAAATATTTACAGTGTACCATTGTTTTTAATGGGATCTTGCGCTGTTAGATATACAGACACCCCAGAGGGTTTTCTTTTTTACTGCGCGATTATATATAATATATAGATCTATATTCATTCCTGTATTGTCGTCATGATGAACACAAGGCAGACAGACACTTGTTAGTTGTGGAGCCTCCTTTGCCCTTCCCCACCGCCTCTTCTTAAATACAGGCTTATTATGTTATGTTGCCAAGTAACAGTCAGCAGAGATATTACACACAGTTGTCTCAGAATGTGTGCCGTCAGTGCATTGTGTGCCTTGTCACCTCTCATCCACATTCTCACTGAGCTCCAGGCTGGGCACAAATATAGCCAAGGGCAGATCATGACACTTTTTTTTTTAAGTTACAATATTCTAAGCTTTACCACATACCCGCTTCTTATGCCAGTCCTCAGTACATATTTTTACATTCACATTTTTCATTTTCTCCATCAACTTTAAGTTCTAAACTTCAAAGAAGTAGACATCACTCCTGCCCTGCTAATAAACACCAGTGACTGACTGTCCGCTGGTGATAGATCGTGACATCTCTATCTTAAAGAGTTTGTCTCACTACAAAGATCATAGTTTAAAATGAGACCAAAAATCTAAGCATGTTCGTCCTTGGTGAGAGGGGGGGGGGGGGGGGCAGAGTGAAAGGTTATGTTTACACTGCTTATTGTGGAGAGTATATGGCATCAGAAGGCTGCCCCCATACCATACATGGCCAGCGCCCAGCATGCACTGCTACCAATTGACCTGTCAACTCCCCCCCTGCACCTACAATACAATCGTATTGTACGCACGGTGGGGGGAGGGGAGGGGGGGGTGACGCATAATCCATGGCTCTCTATGAGAACTATGAATTATTGTAATTGCAGCACGCATTTCGTCGCTTATTAAGCGGAACACGCACAAATAAGCCGTGTGAACATACCCAAAGACTGACTGCAGGATATATCACTGTGAGACAGAGGAGGGAATCACCCATCTTTCCACGAGTCCTGAATGTCAAATGCACATTCTAGTTACAAAGTATGTAGACAGAGCGAGAAATTTAGATATACACCATCTAGTTGCACTTCACATTTCCAGGGACAGCTGAGAACCTCTCCCTTCCTCCAGCTCACACAGAATGAATTCTCATGTGCACACCTTGGGGGCGTGTATGCAGGGTGAAGATCCTCCCTGCTGGGAGGAGAAATACACCCCTCCATTTCACAAGCTGCTTGGCAACCAGCATAAAAAGGAGGCCAAATGCTGGAACGAGACAACCCTTTTAAACTAAACCTCACTGAAACCCAACTCCTGGTCTTTCCACTGTCTACTAACCAACCCCCGCTGCGATTTCTGTTTGTGTGTGGCACCACCATAACTCCTAGGCAGCAGGGCCACTGTTGATTCCGATCTGTCCTTCACCCCCTATATACAGTCCCTTGCCCATTCTTGTCACTTGCACCTCAAGAATATCTCCAGAATCCATCCTTTTGTTACTGTGAAAACTACTCAATCTCATTACTGGTCTTATTTCTCGTCTTGCCTACAGTAACTCCTTGCTTATTGGTCTCCCTCTCTGCAAACTCTCCCCTCTCCAATCTGTCCTGAATGCAGCAGCCAGGCTCGTCTTTCTTTCCAGCCACTATACTGATGCCTCTACCCTGTGTCATTGCACTAGTTGCCTATTACAGTACAAAATACAACAGAAACTCATCACCAAGGCTAGGTTCACACGGCTTATTTTCAGGGCATAATTACGCCCCGCAATTACGCCGTGTGGCCGGGAGCAGGGGGCCGGCACAGACTTGAATTACCCGTGGCGCGTAAACGCCACTGGTAATTCACGTCCCTTATCTCGCCCCCTCGGCATATTCGCCGGGCAGGGCGAGGGGACGTGATCCATAGTTCTCTATGAGAACTGTGGATTACCGTAATGACTGGGATGTATTCCAGCCATAACTTGCGCACTCCGGCACGTAATTACGGACTGAAATACGTCCAATTTTAAGCTGTGTGAACATGGCCTAACCCATAAGGCTCTGCACAGCACCCCCCTACATCTCCTCCCTCATCTGTTTACCACCCTACCTGGTCTCTCCACTCCGCTGATGATCTTTAACTACATGCTTAAGTCATCCAAACCTCCCATGCCTGTCTCCAAGATTTTTCTCGTGGGGCACCAATTCTCTGGAACAAGCTACCCCGTACAATCAGGCACACTCATAACCCCCCAAAGCTTTAAGCGTGCCCTGAGAATACATCTTATGCAGGCCTACCAAGATCCCTAATTGTTAACCCACCAGTTTCTGTCATCCACTCCCTGTGCTTACAGGCACTTGTCTGTATATAGATATATGGCCTGGGTGGCAGGTTCATTCACTTTTTATGTAAGCCTCCCCATATTTATGCAACATGGCTGGACCATTGTAAACCTAGCACTTCACCCTTTGTCTCAACCATACACACTAATAGATTGTAAGCTCTTGCGAGCAGGACCCTCACACCTTGTGTCTGATCTGTTAGTAGCTTTTTCTGTATTGTTTGTTTTTTTTTGTCTGTACTTATGCCTCCGAAATTGCAAAGTGCTGCGGAATATGTTGGCGCTACATAATTAGATAAAACTGATATAAATATAATGGCACTACATGAACACAATATCCAGCAAGAGAAAGTGTTGGTTGTTTGCATTGTATAAAGTCAACTGTGTCTGTGTCATATTTGCATTACATACTTGTGAATCTCACTCACGAGAAATCTTAGGATGTGACTGGCCTTCATGAATAAGTTGAGGACATTTGCCATTTAAAAGTATTATGGAAATGATCCGGTGTTTAAACACCAAAAATCTAAAGTGATATTTTGGGGACCATGACTTGATATAGGAGGTCACCAACGGTCCATCATGAGCTAGTGCTTTACTTAACTAACTTTATGATGTCCACCCAGAACAATCTTTTGGTTGGCTCATTGCTACATCTTTTTTGTGACAGAGGGATATACTTTAGCGTTTTTTCAAATACCTATTTTCAATTACTGTAACAATTTTTGACCCATTAACATAAACCTTAATGTAAAGGGTGTGTTCACACGGCGTGTTGCATTCGGGTGAACATCCGCTTTTCAGATGAGTCTCTGGGACCGACAGAACGGACCCAGAGACGCATCTAACAATTAGCAGTGACTTTATCACTGCCGGCAACAACAGACACAGTGGCGTTCACATGAGAGATCGTGTTTCCATTGCGAGTGTTGGGTCCGTCTTTCAAAGAATTGACATGCAATTCTTTGAAAGACGGACCCGACAGGCACGATGCAAACATGCAGTGGCGATCTCTCATGTGAACGCCACTGTGTCTGTTATTGCCGGCAGTGATAAAGTCACTGCTAATTGTTAGATGCGTCTCTGGGTCCGTTCTGTCAGTCCCAGAGACTCATCTGAAAAGCGGATGTTCACCCGAATGCAACACGCCGTGTGAACATACCCAATGTCTAGGCTGATGCAGACACGCATCTGACAATGAGTAGTGCGTGTTACATTGCGAGCAATGGAAAACACGTGCTGGCGTTCAGACAAGTTAGTCTTTCGGATCAGTTCCAAGAATGGACATGTCAATTCATGCTCCAAAAGACGGAGCAGGAGCCCTATAATAAAGTATAGGGCGCAATCTTCCAACACGGATCCGAACACACAGCTGCGTGCTGGATCCGATCGACGCTACGTTTTTAAATGCGATTTTCGGGTCCAACAGGGACCCAAAATTGTATCCAAAACACTGAACATACCCTTACCGTCAAGTCCCCACTACTACTTTGATTACAGTGATGTTATGCCCATATATCAGACACCACTGCCGCCACTTGCCCCTTGTTTTTACAGTCTTACCTTCTATAGTGAAACCATATAAAAGATGATGGGTTCACAACATCAGATAAGTCCCTGACTACATGATTTTCCAGTTGAGTTGGGGTTGTCTCACTACAAGGATTGCTTTTTATGTTAAAGATCTTGCAAAAACAAGTCATTTTGTAATGTGTGTCAATTAACCGTGTCCTACCTATTCCTAGATATCCCCTCTTGTATGGGCTGCATCAGCTCCCAAGTCACTATAGCGACAGACCCATTTGATCTATCCTAATAGGCTGCCAGCACTGGTTGCTATAGCTACAAACCTGGCTTCTACTGCAGCCTAGTGGAAGCCAGTAAACACACCCCTGAATTCAAATTGAAAACAGGACTGAGGCAAGATGAATAAATGTAGTGAGACAACCCCTTTAATAACTAATCTGTAATCTTAGATAAAAATCCATGATGCCAGTCATCTGGTGCCCTACAGTCTCCTCACCATGTTGCATCTTTTACAAGATCCTGGAATGACTAGAGATTTACCTTTTACTTCTATTTCTCTATTGATTGCCAGTATTAGATCTGTATCAGTTTTTTTAGAGAAACTTTAGAGAAAAGTAAAGGAGCAAAGAAACGCACCTTAGGTCTGAAGTTGGTTGTGGGTCCCCCATATTCATGCTGGGCTTTGATGGTTCCCCAGGGATGGTTAATTTTGAAGCACTCGTTGCAGAAGCTGGCACTGCAATCCATGCAGCTTTTTGTTGACTCTTGAACTGGAGGTTTGCAAAAGTCACACATGATGGCAGTAGCAGCGCGGGCCGCCTGTCTGTAGCGTTCTACTATAGTCTCCAAGGTAAAGTTCCTAAAAAGGCCATTGATGCCTCGCTCTCCAAGATCCACATCACGTAAACAGCAAGGAAATGACAATGAAGTCATTCTGGGAGTTAAAGAATTTCGCTTAGACCCTATAAAAGAGAACATAGGATTATGTTAAAGAATTTATATTAATCGCAAAGCAAGCAAGGGCCAAGACTCATCCCAAGCTTACACCACCAAACTGCACTGTGATGAATACAGACTACATGCAATTATCCACAACAAGTATTAAGTGGTCGACAGTCAGAGGGCAAAGAAATTGGCATCAATGGGATCTGTAGATCCGCTGTTTTACAAAATATGTTCAAAATCCACCAGTGTTACTGAAGCCTTGCTGTTCAAACATTTTTTATTTTATACAGATTAGGTTAAATCATGGAATCTGCATATAAGGTGTTTTTTAGGAAAATATCTGTTCTAGTAAGCCATGCAAACTAGAGTTAAAAGGGAAACCTTAGATTAGGGATCTGTCCAATATAAGAATGAATCTAGTAGAATCATTACAGCAGGTCACCCCCTTTATCTGCTAAATGTCTGACCAAGCAAAGGGGTTTAGCACATTTACAAGTCATTTGTATGGGCCTTTGACCTTGCTCTAATGTCTACTGGCTTGGCAGGTGCATTTTGCGGCGCCCGCAGAATTTTGTAGTGTGCCCAAGTTCGGGAGCATGTTGCACCACAACCGTATGACAATTACTGTAGGACGACAAAACTGGGCACATTACTGCTGGAGCAGCCAGACCAAGTTAAAAGAGGTTTACCCGAGCTATCGTAGCGGAACTAGACAGCGCCAACACTATGACCAGCAGTAGACCAGGTCCAGACGTTCAGGCGCATCCTACACTGCATCTTTGTGCCTAGATCATACATGTCGCCCCACGTGCCTATAATTGTAATGCCTTACTGTCAAACAGTTTGCAATTCTGGAAAACACAAATGCATTGAGAGCAGAGCAATGCATAAACCAAAAATCCAAAGGCAAGTCTGGAAAAATCCGAACATGGCCTTATGGGATGTGCTTGGTAACCCTCAAGGAAAGTTTACCCCAAATCTGGATGTGAAACTTTTGTGGATACTCAAGTGGCAGCCAGTCAGAGCAAGAACAAGTCACCTTATAATTCAAGAGGAGGACTCTTATCCCTGAACCTTACAAGATCTGGCACAAAGGGTTAAAGAACAGTGTTGTCCTACACCCCATCCTAGTGCACTATGCCACTTTTTACAACACTTGAGTGCAAAAAAACAAATGCATGCAGAGGATCATAGCATAAGGGACAGGCTTAATTCTTAAAGGGAATCTGTCGCAATTTTTTTTTTACTTATTAAATCAAGCCCCTGATCCATATTCTTTTCCTCACAGTCGTTTTTATTTCCTGATTGTAGATTTCTCTATTCGGCCGTCTATATATGATTGTGGGGAAGCCATTCTTGCTTGCACTACTTTAACAGCAGTCAGAGAGATACTTTACAGCAGCTTCATGCCCATAGGATTCTTAAGACAGATTCTGTCCCATAGACTTGTATAGGAGAGTTTTCACTGTGAAGGGAGGGGAGAGGGGGAGCTGTGACATCTCCTCCTCTTGTGACTGGTGGATTCTGTGTTATCTGTACACAATGGTGTCTTTCAGTTTGACCCTGCTTTTACTGATCATGAGCAGACTGCTGGAAAGCTCTCTAAACAGACTATTAGGCCTAGTGGCCAAAATGAAAACTGCAGGACTTGAGAATTATTTAAAAAAAAAAATACTGAAAGGGATATGGAAAATTTAAAAAAATAAAAATTCCTAAAAAGGTGTTTAACAAAAATGTGGGTTAAACAATAAGTCATTTTTTGATGACACATTTCCTTTAATGTATGTAACGCTTATGATTGGGGAAGGGAGTGCTCACTACAAAGATTAACAAATATATTGCTTTGTTGACTATCAGGAGAAGACATTGTATGTGCTTTTGAGTGCGCACACAGGTTTCCATTGTTACCTGCATACCAAACCATAACTCCTATCTGATTAGCTGAGAGAGCAGGGAGTGATGTCACCCCCATGGATGGACAGCTCAGTCCAGAGAAAACACAATTTTCTAACAAGATTAGCATCTGTTTACAGACAATCCATTGTATTCAGTCCTTAAAGCACCTGTAGCTTGTTTAATGATCAGCTTTTCTGTGCTTGTCAGGATAAGGGCTCAGTTAGAAGCTGAATACGCTAATCACTGCCATAGAACCACCCACAGTCTGAGGAGATAGGGAGTAAACGGCTTGCCAGTCAGTGAAAGTAGCGAAAATTAAAAAAAAAATCTTTGTTTGACAGATCACACTGGAGTACAATTCAGCATCATATTAATAACTACTGCATTAGGCAAGTTCTAGAGGAGACTTGTCCCAACACTAAATGACCCCAGACAAACCTAAAATTTGCCATCCTGGATGAATGGACCAAAGCCAAACAAATGTCTAGAATTCCTTAGATTCCTCTTGCTTGATGCTGAACAAGAATATCCAAGGCAACTGCAGTAAAATGACCAAACATCTCAACCTGTATTGTTAAGCCGCTGCTGTTACCACCCCTCTATAAAAGGCTTGGACACTGCCATCTTCAAAGAACTTACTGGGAGGTTACACAGATGACTCCGTATCAAATGTGCAACAGAATACACACAACAGAAGCAAACCCAGCATCATGCTTGTGTCTCAATAGACTAGTGTGGTTGAAGGCTTATTAATTAAGAAAGTCTAAAGTGAACCTGCCAGATGCTTAATGCTGCCCGAATTATGGACAGCATAAAATAGCCCCACACACTACCTCATTGCTCTGAAATGCTACAGCTTTTCGGAGAAACAAAGGCATAAAATTTTTTACAAAATTCATAACAATTAATACAGACCTGAAAAGGGTTCTGCCATCTTTTGGGTCTACTGTTCTCTCCTCTTTCCCCCCCCCCCCCCCCACCCACTCCTCCCCCCATCATGTTCTAATTTACCTCTGCTGCTTTGGATATTTGTACTGGGGAATACTTGGTATAAACATTAGTGGAATAACCAACTTGTCCAAATACATAAAAATATAGCAAACATGAATACACCAAAACAATCAACTAGAACTACTTCCTGTCCAAACATAATCAGAAAAGCCATGAGGTCCACAAAATGCAAAAACTAGATAAGACATTAAATGTAGGGCCTAGGTTGCCTTCATACTGTATGAAAAATAATGTAAAAAGTTCTATTGATAATGCAGCATCCTACAAGTCCATGAGATAGTTTAGTCAGTTTACTCCACACGAACAAAAGGCAAGTCCAACTGTGTGGTATTGCTACAGATTAATATAAAGGATTGTTTCCACTTAACTTTTAGCGTGTAAGAGGTAATGGATAGATATTCACCTAGTGTGCCATTACACTGAAGTTTTTGGGGTTTTTTTGACACTGCAGATAACACTGGACTGCATGAGATATAAACTACTCACAAAGTTAGGGATATTTTGCTATCATGTGAAATTTGTGGAAAACTTAAACTTCAAACTAAATCGATATTTTATCTGAAAGTTAAATGGGTTCTCTGACTATTTATTATAGAGCTCACAACTTTAATTTTATTGAACTTTGTAATTGATAAGCATTAAAAATGTACCTGTTCTGCTTTGCAAATCCAGGCAGAGAGCCCTTTACTCCCCTACTTCCCACAAACCATGTGACGTCCATTGATCACATGGCCTCAATGGATGTTTTGTCATCACTCAGTGGGTGTGCTTCGAAGCCAGGCTCAGTTTAGAAACTCTCCCCTGTGGTTAGCAAGACATGAGCAGAGGAAGATCTAGCTGCCTCTAGTGACTCAGTCACTATGTAAACCGAGGTGGTGACAGGAATGCAATCATTCAAGTACAGAAATGTGTTCTGACATTTGTATATAGAAGTTATCTTTGTTTTCTTTTCTATGTTTGGGACAGGAACGGAAATTTTGCACTTTGTGGTTTTGTAAAAGAAAAAAAAAAAAAAAGACAGTAAGACACAGTGATAACCGTATACATAGTGACTCACTGCTAGCGTCTAGGTGCCTTTATTTTGTACTGCCTTTACTTCTTCTGATACATGTGTTTTTTGATAAATTTGCTAAATAGACCTTTTCACCTGGTCAGAAGACTTGCATTGATTGATTGGCTGAACGTGCATTAGGACCTCTGAGATTATCCAGCAGCAGTTAAGTTAGAAAAAAAAATCTGCCTGTTGCCCTTTATATAATAGTGGTGCCTGGGTAGGGCATCATGAGATCTTGCCCTGACATCACTGGGTGGAAGGACGATGCCACATCCCCTAAAGCAGGTACACACCTTTGCCAAGATCAAAATCAGATGCTGTAGGGGATGTGACATCACCCAGCTTGTATGCTAGAAAGGTTATCCAGTGCACAGGAAAGCTGGGTAAAGCCACATTTCCCACAGCAATCTGATTCACAGTAATGTGATAGCTGTGTACCTTCTGTGGGGGATGTACAGCACACACATAAACCAGATTATATATTTGTACATGCATTACATATATCCTAAAATAAGCAAATAATTTATCATATTACAAACAGATTGTTGCACTGTACTACACAGCCTCTTGCAGACATCCAGGAAGTGAACTGGAGCAGAGATGCAGGGGGGCATGAGGTGTACATGTCTGAAAATTATGTAAGGGTGTACAGAGCAGCCCTAGATTATAACTGCAATACATTGTGGGACTTGTAGGAAAGAGATGCTGGAGAACTACTGACACTTCCACAAGCAGGAAGGGTCACTGCAAAAGTTGGATCTCAAGAGATGATTTAAGAGGCAAAAGAAAAACCAATGAAGGTAGTGGAATATCTTTACTTTTCAATATAAATGCTGTTTATAGTGTTCTATGAAACCATAGCTCCCGGATAACTAAGTCGTAGCATGCCGATTTTCTCATCTCAAACAATAAGGCAACAGCGAATAGTATACACATCTAAAAATGTCATGTGGCCTTGAGCATCAATTACAGCTTCACAACAGCTCATGCTTCTCATAAGTCAAGTTATTGACTGCTGAGGCATGGCATCACACTTCTTGAAAAGCCCCCCTCAGGATCATTGAGGTTCAGGGGTACAGTTACAAGCTTCTACCTGGCAACTCAGCTGATCCCACAGGTTTTCAAGGAGGTTCAAGTCGAGAGAAAGTGCAGGTCACACCATATGAGGTAACCAAATCTCCAACAGCTGGTCCCTAAGGATACAACCTCATTGCCATCCATGAAAATGAAATTAGCCTTGTGGTGTTCATGCAGAGGCACAATGACTGGATTAATATTATTCAAGTAGTAGAGGCTTGTCACTGTACCATTCCATAACGTAGGACAGTTCTGTATGGACTAGACCCCTGCCTGCAGTGTAACACAACCACCACCAAAGGCTCCTCTGGTGACACCAGCAGAAGGTGCATAGTGTCTCCAGCATTGTTGGCGGCCATAATTTCTGCTCAGCGATTCAACTTTCATCATTCAACAGCACTGAAGACCACTGCTCCCTAGTCCAGCGTAGATATTCCTTGATCCATGTGAGACGATGATGCCTGTGGTGATGGTGTGGTAAGGTCATCTAGCACACAGACCACTCTGATGTAAACAATTACAAATGCTCTGACCTGACACTTGGGTGCCTCTCACATCCCTCAAATGTGCGGAGTTGTGTGGCATACATCATCTGGTGCCGCAGGGCATTGTTTATAATGAAGCGGTCATCAATGTGTGATGAAACCAAGAGATGTCCACTTCCTTGCCTATGACACTTAGTCTCTCTGCATCTGTTGCATCCCAACTACCAACTATAAGCTCCATGGCCACTTCCATTTGAGAACATCCTGCTTGAAGCCTCAAAAAGGCGAGGTATTCTTGATCAATTGTAAAGTGTTGTCTTGGTCTCATGATGGCAAAACGCAAGCAGCATGATGAGGAGGACTGTTTAAATCCCAATTCAAATTTATTCCCTAAATATATTGGGCGATTCAGGGATCAAAACACCTGTTGGGAATTTTGCCATTAAGCTTCTTGTTAGAGATCAGCAAGTTGTCCAACTGTTCAGTGTTGCAGTACTTTTTGCCCATGCGCATTCTAAAGTTAAAAGAATCTCATTTAATCAATTTAAATAAAATGTAAGCTATTTTATGTTCATTTTGAAATTTCAGCGAAACATCCCTAACTGTGAGCAAAAAAGTTCTAGAGTTATCGCTCAGAAAATGAACACAGCACTAATTTTCTTTAACCCCTTCCCAACATTGGACGTACCTGTTTGGCCTAGGGATCATGTGGGCTCTCAAACTATATTGTGTGAAATAACTTACACGCAGAAATTTTTGAACTTTGAAAAAGACAAATTTTCACAAATAAACAAGGATGGTATGGACCAAAAGTTTCTTACTAACCTAAAGCACAATGTGTGTGAGAGAGAACAATCTGAACCACATGGATAGCTAAAAGTATCAAAAAGTTATTCTGACATAAAAGGACAGGTCAGATTTAAAAAAATGGGGCGCTCACGGAGGTCAAAACTGGCTGCGACGGTAAAGGAAAACCTGTCACATGGGTTTACACATTTTATCCAATTATGCTGTAATGTTCCTTACACTATGTGAACTCTTCTTTTACTACAAAAGACAGCAGAATCCGTTGTAATCCGCATTTTACTGTCTCGCTCTGAATCCTAATAAGCACTGTGACATCACCATGGTGGCCCTAACGACACTATAATCCTGTCTTCTGTGGCTTAATCGACATGCTGTTGGATCCCTTTGTCTTCCAAGCTCACTGCAAGTCCAGCACCTCTGCAAGGACAGTGAAACTTCCTGCCTGTGGGAGTGTCAGTAGTTCTATAGCATCTTTTTCCTACAAGATGCAGACTGCAATTCAATCTAGGACTTCACTCCAGTTATCACTGGACACTGTGCTGACAAGTGTAGAGCTGCAGTTATTTTCATGACAGCCGTACACAACCCACCAGTTCTGAACTGCTGTCCTCAGCTCCCATTATGGTTAGTAAGTTCTCCCTCCCCTGTAATTATTTATATTCTTGCAAACTACAGGCTGGGAAGAGTGAATGCAGCAAGATAGTTCTCTGCTCAGGCCACTGCCACTACAGGGGAGTGTTCCTGAGCTGATGGGGGAGGAAATGGCAATTTGCCTGGTTTTGCACAACAGGCCAGGTAAATAAACTTTGTAATTCATACTTATTAAACATTAATACAGTTGTGAGCCCTATAACAGAGAATCCCCAAGAACCCCTTTAAGCTGTAACGGGTTGGAAGCAATTGCAGAACTACTTGGACTTTTAGAGAAAGACAAACATAAAAACAAGTGTTCAACTCCAAACACATAAAAGGCATGCACTAAAATGAAATATGAAACGGTCGCCACTCAAAGACATCACCAATTATTGCAACACATCTGCAAACTTTCATTCTGTTGGAAACAATACCAGACAGCATGAATTATGACAACATATGAAGACAGTTCAATGATGCAATGTTCATTCAGTGAACATACCCTAAAAAAACAAAATTGGCTTTTTTGGGGTGCCCCATTTTGCCCATGCACTGTGTTTTTAAAAAGCTGCGAAATGCCGCCGAAATTTTACATACTTAAATAGCTTCCAAAACCCAGGGATTACACTCGTCCCCCCGGCGCAAAAATTTACGATCATTTTGTCCGTGTGGGGGGGGGGGGGCGGGGTTGACGAAAAACTAAAATTGTCAACTGTTCGCAGCGTTTTACATTTCAAAAACAATGCTTTTCCCACGGTTTGGGGCCCAAGGCTCCCGGCCCCCCCCCTTTGGAAATACGCGCTGAATAGTGCGTGTTTTCCAAAACCCCCGGGCCCCCCGTTTTGCGCCCCATACTGTAAAACCGCCGCAATAAAAAACCATGTCAACAAAAACCCTTGACACTAGAAAAAAATTACACAATGGCTCTTTAAACTCCTCTGTTGTACGGCGGATTTTTCCTCTATGACGGGTTTTTTTTGTAATTTATTATACTTTTTTTTTTTCCTATTTGGGGTTTAAAAATTTTACAAAAGGGCTAATCTATACCCCGCCCCAAAAAACTGGAAAAAAGGGAAACCTTTTCCCGGGTTTTGTTGTAGAAGAAAAAGTAAAAAAAACCCCTACAAAAAAGGGGCCCCTTACTTACTAAAAAAAAAAAAAAAAAAAAAAACCCCCCAGTTTTTTTGGGGCTTTTTAAACGCTCAATGGCTGAACTAAACCATGAACCCAGTAGCAAAGCAACTCGCCTTTTAAATCTGACGGGGGAAAAAGATCACAGGTGCAGCAAAATTGCTTAAGTAAAAGAAAAAACTCCCACCCCAAACTTAAAAACCTATTCAAAACCACCGCAAAAAAAGCCGAAATATAATGCAATACAAAAGGGTCCAAAAATATAGAAAAACTGTGGTACCCCAAAATGCGGTTTACAGCATAAATGGCGATTTGGCTAGCTACGGGTTTCATGTTTTTTTAAACCCATTGAGCTGTGAACAAGCCCCAAAAGGGCTTTGGGGAAGAAAAGTAATTTCCCCATTTCTGAAAAAATTTTGTTAGTGTAGGAACCACAAAGACATACGGGAAAAAGAGGTTTTGAGTTTTTGTGTTAGGGGGCCCCATTCCCAAACTAAAACCCCTTATTTAATTTTTTTTCCCAGTTTGCCCTTTTTTTTTTTCCCAACAGGCGGGGAGCAATGTGCCCGTTTGGGGTTGGGACACTTAGAAAATCGGGGCCCACCCGCCTGGCCCTAATATAATGTCACTAATAGGTTGTAACCAAAAAATTGGGGACCACCGTACTATATTTATGGCACACTTTTGTATCGCCTTATTATATGAAATTTGGGTATCCCCAAAAACCCCACCTCCCCATGCCCTGGGGTTTGAAAGGGATTTTTTAAATTGGTTTTTTTTGCATCTGTGCAATCTCCCCATGGCAATTTATTCCCTTTTTCTGCATGCGGGTGTGAATAGGGGGTTAAAATTTGTGTGCAGTTTTTCATTTTTACTTAAGCAATTACTGCACCTGTGATTTTTTCCCCCAGTCGGGCCATAAATGGAAGTTGAAAAGCTACGGGGTTCTTTGGTTGTTCGGGCCATTGAGCCGTGAACAAGCCCCAACGAACTGGAGTGTTGTTTTTTTTAGCAATATACAGTGAAAATCTTAAAATTTTCCTACAAATAATATCTGTCCAAATGTCCATTTGGGACAAATAGACAAGATAGAGAAAAACCCTTCTCTTTTCCCAACCAGAATAAAAGAACAGGGGTCCACCAGAAGGGGAGAAAGTCCATGAAATTAAAATGGACACCATTCTTTTAAAAAACATTTATGAACCCACCCTACACGGGCCCAAAATCAGGGCATTTAGCACTTGTACGACTTTTCGGCTCAGGTAAACCACTTAAAAAGGGGGTTTTATCTGTTTAAAGCTGTAATGCGCCTAAAAAATTGCTGTAGCAAAGCAAAAAATATTTTTGTTTGGGGCTAGGGTTTCTTGCCCCCCCGCCCCCCCAAAACACCCCCCCGAAACCCCGGGCCCCCTTTTACAAATCCCCCGCAGCGTCTAATGCACCCGATAATGGTGTACGGGCCATTTAAAAATGCAGCAAATGGGGCTGCGCCTGATATCGGGCTGAAGAGACGCCAGATATCTACATGTCGCCCTATGTACGCTAGATGACAACTTGCATGCCATGTGCAACAGTGCCCTCTGTATTTTTTTATTCCCTTTAAGGCAGCATATATTTTCCCCCACGGGCTCTACTCTTTCCCAAAAGAATTAAACCCCAATTTAAAAACAGCAGAAAATTAGAAGTCAAGCCAATACACAAAGAAGCACAGAGCCTTTTTAAAGCCCGGAATAAGTCCCCCCGACCTTAGTACAAAAGAAGGGCCCCATTGAGGGGTGCAAAATAATAATATTTACGTTTTGAACCTTAAATAATTACGTAAAGTTTATAAAAAAAAATTTACATCCTTTAGTATTAAGCAAATAAAAATTTTTCTTTTTTGGTCGCAAATCTTGGAAAATGGTAAAAAAAATAAATGGTAAAATTCGCCAAGACAACCCTTACTCTAAACCCAGCCACCGCATTCTCACCAATCACAAACCTGATCTAAGAAGTCTGTCGATTCTTTCCATGCTAGGTGACTGGATACGGAAAACGGGGGGTTCCGGGGTCCCAAGCTTTTCCCAAAATCACATCTGTGGAAACCCCAGGGTTTCCCGAAGAGCACTCCTTCACACACGTGGGCAGATGCGGGGCTGAAATGGGAGGATGAGCGAATTTTTTACAACCCTTGCAGGGAGGAAAATAAAACTCACGCCGATATTTTTTTTTATAAACAACCTGAGAACACAAACAAGAAAAACAAAAAAAGTCCTTAAATTAAAAAAACACCTCTGCAAAAATTCACATATCTTTTCAATCTAGAGGGAAAAAAATTCTTTTCCCCTTTGGGGCTTGGGGGGCTTCTGCAACCACTTATCTGACAGAATTGGGTTTTTGTATATAAAAATTTTTAAAATAAGGGTATTCACACGCATCAGAAAAAAACGGGCCCCCAAAAACGGCCGTTCTCCTTGATGCAGGAACAACCCTTTTTTTCCGCTTTTGGGGACAAAAGCCGCGGCCCGCTTCTCGTTTTCCCCCGACCCCCCCATTTTTTTTAGCATTGTAGGGAAGACTCAAACACAGAAACACCGCCCATTTTTAAAAACATGTTGTTTTAATACCCGCAGCCGAAAGAAGGGCAGAGAAAAGACGACGGTTGGGAACAGCAAACTCTCTTTTCTATTTTCCGTCCCATGGCACCACACTGACGGGTCCCTTATTCCGGGGGCCCCTTTTTAAAAAAAAAAACACCGGAGATACATCGTAATCATGTGCATGTGGACGTAGCCCAAAGCCCTAAAATAATGCACATGTTTAAAAAAGGGTATCTTTCCCTATTTTATGCTTTTTTGGTCCGTTTGGGGTGGGGGGTAAAACCTCATACTTTCCCCCGGAAGGTCCCTTCACGTGACAGATCCAGCCCAAATTTCAGGGCCCCAGAGGGCCCATGCAAGTGGCATGGGGACCTGGTTTATTGGGTGGAGGCCGTCACATTTAAAAGAAAAAACGGGTAGGGAAAACCATCCAGGAGGTATGAGGTTCTTCTATTTTTACTCATACCCAACTGACCCCACGAGCATGAAAAAGTTTTTGGGAAAAACCCCTTAAAAAAACTCAAAGTGAGAATTATTTAGGAGTCGACACCAAGCATGAACATAGTCTGAGAAAAGGTGAAAAACACAAAACCGCAACTACTCAAAAGTCAGTTATTCACAAAACTCAATTTTCCTCTACAACCGTTTTGTTCAGAAAAGGCCTGTTGTGAAAAAGCAGAAAACTTTAATTTTTTTTTTTTGGGGACCAGCTTTAAATTTAAACCCAAAAATGTTTAAAGGGAAAACAAAAACCCACTGTTTTTTTTTTTCCCTCTACAGTTGGGGGGCCCAAAAAGAACCCTAAAGTGGGGATCTTTTTATGGCCTCCATGAAATTTTAAAAAAAGCTATAAAAAAATAATTTAAGAGCTAACACAAAGGGGATTTTATGTACACCCCCGCTTAAATTAAGGGTGGACAAACCCCGGTTCTTAAAATATATTTTAAAAAATTTTGGGGCAGGGGGGAATCATTATGGGGAGAAGGCCCGCACAACATGTGAAGGCTTTGGCAAGCATTTAAAATAGTCAACCAGTCTAATACTGATCTATGTGCACAAAATACAGCAAAAGGCAATACCAACACAATTACCTATTGAGTGGCCATGCAGGTGCCCACATGGGCTATCAAAGAGTCAGAGTCCTAACATGTCCGACCCACAGTGATTTGTTTTAAAACTAATTTAAAGGGGGGTTTTTCCACAAAAGGAAAAATTTACGTGGGAAAAATTTTTAAATGGGAACAACAACATTTTTCACCATTTATAAAATTTTTAAAAAATTTTTCACCGTTTTTTTTTAGCTGCTCTTTTAGTGATCCATTGTTTAAAAAGCTCGCCCCGGGGATATGACCAGGGGGGGAGAGCTCCCAGCCTGGTCGCAAAATGCTCAGATATCAAAAATCTCTTCTCAGGGAGCTACTGACTGTTTTAAAAACCCCCGGGGCTTCATTCCCACTCCTGCCCTCTTACTCCTTAGTAATTTGTCAAACAAATAAAAAAAAAAAAAAAAAGGGAAAACCCCAAAGATTTTTTCATTTTATAAAAAGCAAAAAAAAAAAAAAAAAAAATTTTTTTTCCCGCAGGGGTTTTAACCATGGAAACCCCTTGGCCTGGAGGCAAAAATTTGACCCTCCCACTACAAAACCCCAAACTTTTAATAAACAAACCTTTCTCTACTAGAGAGAGGAAAGGCCCGGGGATGTCATCCTGCTGGGTCTCATGATATGTAGCTCAAACAAATCACACATGCCCCCTTCTAAGCACACAGAGCTGAATGCAGGAGGTATGAGATCATGGCAAAACCCCTTTAATCTCTCCTTCTAAACTGAGGGCATACCAGTGGCTCAGTGATTACCATAGTTGCTTTGCAGCGCTGGTTGCTGGTTTGAAATCCCACCAAGGACATCAGGCAAGGAGTTTGTATGTTCTCCCAGTCTGCACATGGGCTTACCACCACACTCTAAAGACATACGGATTGGTTAATCTGTAACTTGGATTGTGAGCCCCAATTGGGACAGGTAAGGCTCTTTCAAAACGGCTAATCTGGCGGATTGGCGCCGTACTGCGCCCGGATTTGCGCTTCATACTGCGCCAATCCGGCGGGCAAATTAACGTTAATCCACTACTCTCAGAGAACATGGATTTCCGTTGCCCTCCCCGCTCGGCGAATCCCGCCGCGGGGGAGAAAAGTGACATGCACATTATTTACGGCGGCGGACCGCCGTAAACAATGCACGTCTATGGGCCGGGAGCGCGCCCCCCCCCCGCGCTCCGGCCCCGCCCCTTATTAAACGGCGGATTGTCTCTCAATACGGGACAAACCGTCGGGAATAAGCCGTTGAACACGGCCTAACGTAGAATAATACAACCGACATAATTGGAGAGACTTGCATATAATTTACCTACAGGCATCACCTAGTATTCATATGGTCATAATAAGTAAATATAATTATATATATATAATATTATAAAAAATATATAAATATATAAAATTTAAATAATATATATATATATATATATATATATAATTATAATATAAAAATTTTATATAAACACCACACACCAAACATTATTATTATTATTATTATTACCAGTAGTGCATATATAGTGACTGCCTGTAGCGTAGACTAGCTGGAGTAACTCGAGGTCTTGGAGGTTTGTCACAGGTACCTGGAGCCATGCTGACTGCACTGCATCCCACAGCTGTGTGGAGGAGGATCCACAGAGCGAACATGAACATCTGTGAGACTACTGGATTGTCAACTGGGTTCACATTTGGAGAATTAGGGGCGAGGATTGTACTTTGTTGTTCTCGTCCAACCAATGTCAGACATTTCTAGCCATGTGACAGGTGCCACTTTCTTGCTGAAAAATCCCATCTGCCCCAGGTAAGAAATCGGCATGTATGGTTATATATTATCTGTAAGTATGGATTCATACCCAAATCAATTGACTACGCCTGTCACATGGATGAGTGGGCCCAAAGAATGCCCAAAAAAAAAAATTACCCAGATCATATCACTAGCACCACTAGCTTGTGTTTTTCCAGCAGTGGTTGCAGGGCATTGGTTTTCAGATGCTTCTTCCCAGACATGTCCATTTAAATGAAACCTGAAAACGTGACTCATTGAAAAGGCAACTCTGCCAAACTGCAGAGGCCCATTATTGCTGTGACAATTTCATTCTTTTCTGCCAAGGCACCTTCATTAGAGATGCAGTGACCACCAGTCTGCTGTCAGAGCCCCATATGCAGCAGGGTTCATGGAGCTGTTTCACACCCGTCTGGTAGCCCCATGCTCCACTGTAGCATGTCGTTCCACCTTTGGGCACAGTAGCAGCTGGCATTCGCCACTCATGTCATGTAATGATTAGCAGTTTCCACATCACTAACCCACAATGGTGGAATTTGTCAATGTAGTTTTCGAAATTCCGCAAAAAAGAAAAAAAAAATTGCAACTTTGATAAAAATCATCCCTTTTGCCTATGAAAGCAACAAGCAATAGGTTTGCAGTCATACTACTGCACACCTACAATACCCACCAAGCCAGCTCACCACATAAGACTTCCTTAAATGGGTTGTCTCACCACTGTTTCATGGAGCTTTCATTCATGCATCCAGTCTCTTCCAGGCTGTGCATTGTTCTATGGCAGTGATTAGCGTATCAGCTCCGTGTACAAAAGTTTGCTAGCTACTCTGACATGAGAGCAGGAGATGTTATCTAAAGTCCAGTGACACCTCAGAGCTAAACTAGTCTCCTTTGTTAGATCAGATAACACTCAGGCTTTCAAGCCACCGGCAGCTCTGTGTGGCAACATGTGCCATTTCATTCCTGCTATCAGCTAATCCAAACAGCATAGGAGAGTAGGGCAGAGCAGGTTAGTAACCTAGAGAAACCCAAGTGCACTCAGAGATAATACAATCACTTATATCTCAAAGAAAAATCAATATATTTAGAAAAACATCTTCATTTACTGTTCCCTACATGTTGAAAGCTAATCTTTGGCAGCATATAGCTCATTTAAGGGGTTGCCTCACTATAATGTTTCAAGTGGTCATAACAATGTGACTCAACCACACGGTGTGAAAACTATTTAGGAACTTAAAGGGTTGTTCTCCTAGCAAAAATACTTTCAAATTGTCATGGCACAAAATAAAGACATTTTTCCAAATATTTGCATTAATTCTCTGTTTTCCACTAAGAGATGTGAATTTTTACCTCCCTGGCTATTTCAGTTCCCTCAGTAACAGACCTGTAAACAATCTCCTGGGGCTGTTTGTTCAATGAGATAACAGAGAGTGAGTCATCACAAGTCAGCAGTGTCATCAGTGTCCTGTGCTGCCAGACAGTAAAAAGCTTGATTTATCTCAAGTAAACAGCTCTGTAATTAGGGCTTTTGTTTTTGGGGATCAGAAAAAGTCCTTCCAGTAGTTTGAGAAGCTAATCTAATCTAATTAGCATCTGAAAGCACGGAGCTTATGCTGTACAAGCATGGAGCTTATGCAAATTAGTCTGAACCAGGAAGTGACAGAATTTCTTTCATGCATTCTTTGAAACCCTGTGGGGAGACAACTCCTTTAAGTATTGCGATAGCAATGTTGTAGGCAAATACTCCTCCTCTTTGGCATCCTAAATACTCCTTAAAGGGGGTTGTCCATTGCAAAAATAAAAAAAATCCTCTAAATAGGTCTTCTAAAGTTATGCACTTAATTTTCTGTGGGCTTCTTGCAGTCAGGGCTGTGGAGTCAGTAAACCAAAGCTCCGACTCCTCAATTTCCTCAACTCCCTCATACATGGTGCATGTCTAAGTGATACCATTTTACTACAGTAAAGTTATCAGGCTTTTTATCACCTTATGATACAATAATCAATCTATTTAGGTAGAACAGACACTGACAAGCAAAATGGTAACAATGTTTAGGACTTTTGATTTTCAGGCTCAATATCTCACCATCCACTACAGCTTTATACATGAGACTCCCATCATTTTATAGACAATCATATAACCTATCTTACATATAAATTTAACTTGCAAGTATTTAGCATCTGCTTAGTTCTGAAGATTCTTGTCATGTTACTGCATTGTTATTGTTTTGCTCCTAAAAATCAAAATGTTACATTTTATTATTTTATTAATACTTGGTAAATCCACGTTTTGGTTTTCAGCACTGCCTGAATCCTTCTGGGCTCTGGATCAGATTAAAAAAGTCTTGACCAAAATCTGATCCCAGGTCTCTTGTACACATTCCCAATATTGGTGCAGACTGGACTTAGATATGAATACAGCTTTTTCTTCACCTCTACCCACATGTGTTGGATTGGGTTGAGGTCTGGGGACTGTGGTGGCCAATACAGCAACTCTACTTCATTGTCATTGAACCATTTCTTCTCCAACCTCGACGTCTGCTTCAGATCGTTGTCCTGCTGGAACACTGTCGTCCTTTTCATACCCATAGCACTCGAGTATATGAAGCAACTCATCTTGTAGGACACTCACATATAGCTCAGTATTGAGATCAACATTGATCCTGGTCAAGTATCCAACACCTTTTGCTGTGAAACATCCCCATATCATCAGGCTTCCTCCACCGAACCTGACAGTTTCTTCAATTTCCTCGATCCATTAGCCCCTTTTCCCTTGATTCTTCCAAGGGCTATGTCCACACTGCATAAGGAAACAATCGTATCTCCGGCGCTTTTCGTTTTTTTTTTTTTTTTTTTTTTAAAGCGCCGCAGATACGATAGTTAGTGCAGCCCCATAGACTGCAATAGAGAAGACGAGCTGCAGTCTCCACAGCTTGTCTCTACTCCGCTCGTCTTCTGGCACATTATACATCATGTTGTTTTCTTGCCGTCTTCCCATACAATATAATTGTATGGGCGACATCAGGAAAACGAGAAGAGACTGCGACTTTTGTCACAAAGCGTGACAAAAAACGCGGTCCTGCATCGGAGAAAAAAAACAGCCACTTTTGGGCCGTTTTTAGTCTGATGCAGTGTAGACATAGCCAAACCCATTTGCACCCATCAGAGCCTGGTCTACCGACTCACCGCTCCAAATCACCCGTTTCCAATCATCCATTTTTCAAACTCTTTGCTGATGCTTCTTATGATGAGATTGAAGTCAAGGTTTCTTCACCTCCATTGCAGTGTGTCTGTTAGAACTGATAGACCTTGAGATGAGCCGACTTGTTGACTCATATTTTGACGTCACCTCTTGGCTTTGGAATGGACGGACTTCATTTCATATTCTTCCAGCTGTCATGGCCTCACATGATGCAGTTTGGCAATTTTCTTGGCCAAGAGACGCTAATGATGAGCTGGATGATGCTGCTCTTTTCTTGGGAAATCATCTTCTTGGCTGCTCGAACCAGTGACTTTTCGTTTGGGAATTAGCCTAAAACACAGCCATAACGGTATGCAAGAATAGATTGTCCCACCACCAGGACCAAAACCTTAAATGGGATGTATCGCTTCCTTAGTTCGGCTGATTCACACTGCTCTCAGCTTCTCAACTCTGGAAATGCAGGGGCGTTTCTCCCCCCCCCCCTTCACTGTGCATGCTGGCTCCCGAGACTCCCCCCCCCCCCCCCCCTTCTGAGTCCACATGTCACTGTGTCTTCCTGCAGTCTTATTTTGTAAGAGCTGTATACATACCACAGGCTGCATTCAATCTAGACTGAGCAACTGAACTCTTCTCTCACAGCTGGAGATTCTCTATGAACGGCACAGATCTCGCTTCTATGCAGGAGAGTTAGGCACAGGGACAAAACAGTTATGTTTTCTCATTGTAGAATCTGATGCAGTCTGTTTCTGCAGGGGTTGGAGAGAGAAAATGCTACGGCCCCTAACCGAGTCAGGCAGGGATCGACACAAATTGTGCTATTTCCTGATTGTGTAAGCCCTTCAGTGTAATTCTGTTTCTTCTGCCTGTATAAAGTGAAAATGTGACGGTCCCTTACTCTGAGTGACAGACACAGCTCCGTGAATCGACCGGGGGCTGTACAGAATGTAAATGAGCTCTCAGCTAGTGAAATGCAAGGAGGAGGGATCTGGAGGGATTCGACCAGGACTGGATATCAGTGTAAACAAAAACACAAGATAAGGAATACTGTGAATACAAGACAGCTCTGCTAATGACATCTAATTGCAAAGTTGCTTGTTTTCACTGTCCCCTTATTCTGAAGACCATTTAATGAAATGATAAAACCCCTTTAATGCAGTTACATGACAAGAATCTGTAGAACTAAGTAGATGCTAAATAGTTGCAGGTCAAAGTTCTGTATGAGATAATTGTCGATAAAATGATGGGAGTCTCATGTTCAAAACTGTAGTGGATGGTGAGAGATAGAGCCTGAAATTCACAAGTTCAAAACATTTTTATCCTTTTGCTTGTAAAATATAATTATTGGATACAACTTAAAAAAAACACAATGTAAAAAACATGTAAATAGGCAAAACTCTGCATTAAGTGTGGGGGGGGGTAAGGTTTTCACCAAAAACGTCATGAACAACATTTGTGGCGACCATGAATTTGTTCTGAGAAATAGTATTGCCTCCATCAGATCCTGCATACATGACCTCATATCTGATCTCATTTCCAGGCTACAGAACGGCCTCTCTACACTAACTTGGGTTTGTGGCAAAGTGGTGACTACATGGGCAACATCTCAATATTGGTGCATAAAAGAATTGCCTCATGCACAGTCAGTTCTAATGAACAGTTGAACTCTTCTCCTCATGTGATGAGGCTGAAGACATGGAAGCAGTAGCACTGGCCGGACCCAAATCCTCTTGCTCTTGGCACCGCATTGAACTATACCAATTAGTCCATTTTATAACGACTGACTCCTGCAGAATGGGCACTGACTCCACAGTCCTACCTGCAGTAGTTCTTCAGCTGTTTTAAGACAAGGTTCAGTAGTTTAGTAAGCCTGAAAACGCTGGATCCTACTCTGTCAAACCCAGAAGATCAGGTAACCAAAAAGGCTTGGCTTCTTTAGGGCAGCCTTTGAAGCCACACACCTGCCTCCCAAGGCTTTCAACATTAGATAGAAAACAGAGGTGTGGTCTGAAGGTGGAAGTTGATCAAAGCACAGCAAAGGATCCTAGGACTTGTAGTTTTAAAGGGTAAAGGGAAAAAAACATTTAAAAACAGAAAAGGCTGCTGCTCAGCTGCAGAGAAGGCAGGTTACATACAGCATAAAACATCAGCGTGTGATGAAGACAGATGTGTGCAAACAATGTCAAAGGAAAAATTTTACTCTGATGAAAGGTATTTAATGTATTCCAATATAAACCAAGATCACGTCTGCATGGCATTTCAGAGTTCAGAAGTTCAGATCATATCCAGAACCATAAATGTAGTAGATTCACACTAAGTGAATAGTAGAAAAACTGGGCTTCTTTTTAATATTGTGATCTAAATCTCCTAACTTTATTGGACAATATTTTAAAATAATCTTGCCATATGCGTCAAGAAAAGTTTAAAGTCCATAGGAAATTCCTACCAGTTTCAAGCTTGTACTCATGGCTAATGGGTAAGAGTATACAAGCTCAAAAACCATATGCATTTCCTAAGGACTTTAAAATAACTACAGCCATAATCGTCAAGGAAGGTTTAAATACTGTCCAATAAATCTAGAAGTTTTATATCACAATATTAAAAGTCGTCCAGTTTTTCTACTATTCACTTGCTAGCCCTTCAGGACTGGCAAGGTGTATTGGACTCCGATTACACCACTAATACAGATTGGAATGGTGGCGAGTTTCCTTCTCTTTGTATTAAATATCCAGAACGAGAGAGAGTCCTAGACAAAACAGTTTTCCTTATACATTTACCCTTAGGCCTCGTTTACACGGCTTATTTCGCTGCGGATTGGAGCCGTACTGCGCGCCGGATTTGCGCTGCAGTACGGCTCCAATCCGTCCCAGTCATTACGGTAATCCACAGTTCTCAGAACAGTGGATTCCGTCGCTCCTCCCCGCTCGGCGAATCCGCCGCGGGGGGGAGAAAGTTACATGCACATTATTTATGGCGCGTACGCGCCGTAAATAATGCACTGTCTATGGGGCCTGCGAGCAGCGCCCCCGCCACGCTCCCGCCGCTTAAAGCCGTAACTGCAGGCGAAATCCGGCACACAATTACGGCTTGAATAAGCCGTGTGAACATGGCCTTACTTCTATGGCGGAACATATTCCACAGGGCAGAACAGAGAAACAGTCCTTGTCCACAATAGGGGTCACATTCTTGCTTCCTAATGTTAGGCACATATGATGCTTCTGTAACGAGAAGCCGATTAACGTCTCCATGTTTTTGGAGGGCAGAAAGAAAAGCAAACCCACAAACATGTGGAGAACAGTGGATTGTGTGTGCACTAGACTACTTGGTGCGTCGATAGATGGACTGCATAAGATCAGTCTCCTAAAGGGCCGTTCACACCGTTTTTGGATCCGATAATTGCATCCAAAAACGCAGCTGCGTATTTGGCTGCAGCAGGATCGCACCCTATAGTTATAATAGGGCTCCTGCTGCGTCTTTCAGATCAAGAATTGACATCAGTTCTTGGAATGGATCTGAAAGACATCAGCGATCACTCGTGTGAACACCGATGCGTGTTTCATATTAAAAGCAAAGTAAATCACATTGTACAATATTAGATACGTGTTTGGGTCCATTAAGGGTCCGACAGACTTATCCAAATATGCATCTAAAAGCACATGCTCACATGGACTCAACACGCCATGTGAACATACCCTCACATTCAACTATATATCTATTAAGGGCTTCTCCTTTACATCAAGAAGACACAGAAAACCTGTCTTAAAGGGGTTGTCTCGCTATAGAGATTAGCTTTCAACATGTTGGGATCACTAAATGAGGACGTTTTTCAAATATATTACGGTCATTTTTTTTTTTTTTGAGGAGCTACAAATGATTTTATCACCTTCTGAAGGCTTTCTAGTTTCCCAAGTGACCAACCTGTGTACTTCTGCACCCCCTGCTGTTTGTTCTGATAGCAGAGAGTGAAGTCATCACTGTGGCAGTACAGAACTCCGGACAGTGAGAGCTTGTTTGTTATCTGATCTTTCAGACAAAAGCCAATAATTACTGCTGTTTACTTTACCTCAGAAGCTTCCCTGGTCCGGACAGCATGAGACTGATCTAATTAGCAGAGGTCTGAATACACGGAGCTCATATGCTAATTACAGACAGCTTGACCAGAAAGTGACAGAGCCAAGCAGCATTATTTCATTCAAGCATCCTATGAAACTTTGAGATGAAACAACCCCTTTAATGATCACAGATGTACAGCAGGTAGACATTTTTATTTGCTGTGAACCGATCAGGTGGTTTATACTGCTTTGAGATCAGGATTGTGAGAGGAAGAGAAGCTGAGGTAGGATAGATAAGGTTCATATGATTTGGAGTAGAATTTCTGAGTAAATCTTAACCGGCCCTCATACATTGATTGCTTTATGCACACACTGATACAGGAAAAGCTGTCAAACCCTGTGGGTGGGGTCAGCAGTACGGTTTCTGTGTTAAGGTTTTAGTGTTCAGCATTAAATCATACAATTCTATATATAAAAGAGCACTGTACTCCCTCTATCATATAATTTATTCAGATAGGGAACATTATGGGAATGGGACCCAATTCCCTTTAACCACTTCATGTTACCGCAAGTTTTGGACCAAAAGACAAAAGCCCCGTTTTCCAAATCTGACATGTCAATATATGTTGAAATAACTTTTTAATAACTTTACCTATCCATGTGATTGAGATTTTTCTTGTGACACTATGTGCTTTATGCTAGTAAGAACTTTTTCTTCCAGACAAGCCTTAAAATATCAATATTCTGAAAATTGGGAAAAAAATGAGCAATTTTCAAAGTTAAAAATTTCTCCAGCTAATTATGCACGACTGTTTAATCTGCATCTACCATATGTCTACTGGGATTATTTTTAAGTCTTTCTTTTACGACATTAGGGCGCTTAAAAATTTCCTAACAACTGTTCATGTTTTCAACACAGATTTTTTTTTTTCTCTAGGGACCACTGCAGTTCTGATGCGACTTTGTGGAGCCTATATGTTAGATACCCCAATAAATTACTACGTCGCTCACTGTGCACTTTTTATGACATGTTCGTTTTACTCTGTGGGTCGATACGATTACAGCGATAGCCAATTTACATACATTTTTATGTAGTTGCATTTTTAAAAATGTGCTACGGGAAGAACAAATTGCAATTGTCATGTGTTTTTTTTTGTTTTGTTTTGTTATGGCGTTTATTGGGCGGGTAAAACAAATACAACAGATTTATAAACTAGGTCGTTAAAAAATAAAGTGAGTATTTGGTATTTTATCTTTTTGTGGCGATTAGTTTATTGCAATGGGAAAAGGGTGGTGTGTGTCTATTTTTGTGTTTAACGCTTTACTTTCATCGCCATTTTAATTTTTATACTATTTTCACTCGTCCCAATAGGGGACTCGACCAGCAATCTGTAGATCACTGTAAGGGCACGTTCCCACTGCACAGGACAAATGCCGTCCGGTTTGCCGGCCGGTATTTGTCCTGTTTTGCGCCCGTCCCCACGGCCGCAGGGGGGGGGGGGGGGGGGAGGGCGGCTTTTCTCCGCGATGAGCGGAGACCAGCCCTCCCCCCTCCCATTGAGAAGAACAACTTCCGTCGGGAACCGGACGGAAGATTGTGCTTCTACAATGTTTTTGCCGCCGTCCGACGGCAAACCTGTGCAGTGGGGGCTGCTGCCACAGGTTTTCCATGGAGCACAATTGTGTCATTTTCGGCCGGTTTTTCAGGCGGTCTGCAAAACCACAAACCGCCTGAAAAACCGGCCGAAAACCCTTTGCCGTGGGGACATGCCCTTAGGGTATGTTGACAGCATGCTGACTTAGTGTTTACATACGTTTATAGATGTGTTTGGATCTGTGTTGGACCCTAAACGGCCATACAAAATTGATAAAATGTACAGTGGATTTTCATTGTTTCAATGTAAAAACCCCCCGTACATAGAGAGTGATCCTGAGTGTTTTCTTCTTCTTTTGATTTGTTCTTCCCCGATTGTTCAAAGAATTGTCAGTCCCTTCTTTTTCTTTAAAAACACAGACGCCCCCTTTAAAAAAATAGGGTGCGATCCGTGCAGCCCAAAATGCATCCAAATACGCACTGTGTTTGGTTCGATTTACGCAGCGCTTTTTTTAACCGTTTTTTCGGGTCCCAACCCCCCCCTGAAAAATGCCCCTTTCAGGCATACATGGGTTTTACCGTTCTGTGAGTGAGCCGTCATCACCATGGTAACTGTCAGTTACCAGGGAGGTGTAATCAGAGACTGCCCCCTGAACCTTTTAGACTTCCGGCTGCAGGGAAGCCCCCACACCCCTTTTGGGGGGCTCCAAAGTGCGAAGGACCCCCTCCCCTTTGCTGCCGTTGGCTAAAGGAGTTAGGGTATGTTCACACGGCTTACTTAATTCCAAAGCACAGGGTTTGGGGGCCCCCGGGCCGGCCCCTTGACATCATTGGCGCCGGCCCAAGCCCAATAATAATTTTACAGTCAATTTTTCCCTGCCGTACAATAAGATCTTTATTACGCGCGAGGGGAGTGTAATCCATACTCTATGAAGCTATGGATTACAAAATTTTCGGCGCGTATTTCGCCCGGTTAAAAAAAACAATACCTGCAAAATACACCCCTGGAACATCCTTATCACAGAAGCGGGGAACCTCAGCTCGTCCCCCCGGGGGCGGCAGTGAAATAACAGCTTACTTCACACAGATCCTGCCCCGTACATCCTATCGCCAAAAATGCAAATTTGGGGGAGCCCGATACCTCCTTTTGAGGAAGGGTTTTAAAAAGGATTTTTATTTCATGGGAAACTTTGCACACAGGCAAAGGTAAATAAAGATCACAAAATACATTCTGGTTTTGCTTCATTGCAGAGCTACAGCAGCTCCTCTCTTGATTGGGTCTAGCAGCCCTGGCCAGGATGGTGAAGTCACTCCCTGCTGTTAGGGCTTTCTTTTTTTTCGACGGTTTTTTAATGTTAACCCCTTTTCATGGATTAAAAAAGAAAATCCGATCAGCATTCCCACGCACAGATTTTTTCCCCGATGGTTTTTGACACCAAACCCGTGTTTTTTAAACACACAGAACTTTTCATTCTTCCGCCGGTTTTTTGGGCCGAACTTAAACGTGGTGCCAAAAGGGGGCGTTTATCCACAAATAAAAGCCCCCATCTTTCCAAAACCGACCAGTAAATTTTTTCTTTGCCATGGGAAAACCCACCCCTTAAATCACACAGCTTGTTTTATTACTTACGGACAACAACTAAACCCCGGAGGCAAAAAAAGCTTCAATCTACTTGGGGAACAACAGGTCAGATAAAATGACTTTTTCTCCACACCCCATCCACTAGGAGGGCAACTGAAAAAATAAACTGCACTTTAATTCCTTTTTCACACCAGTTCAGAAAAGCCACAATATTATACAAGTGCCAACCTTTGTATCCCCTTATCTATAGGCAATTATAATACTAGCAACCACCCCCCTGATGCACAGAAGGGTAAGTATCTTGTCTGTATTTTTGCATTTGTGCAGTCTTCCCTTTTGTATTTTTCTGTGGTTTTTTTCCCAATACGGTGTAATGGTATTTACCCAGTGCATTTTTTTTATTCAGTTGCCCTATGGATTGGTGTGTAGCACTACTAATAGTTATCTCTCCTCCCAAGTAGCATGGGGCTTCATTGCCCCTACTGTTATTGTCCAGCCTTTGAACGAAAGGGGTAATTAACGGTATATTGGAACACGCGCTTTTTCAGCGCATACTTCCAAATAGGGGGGCCGGCCCCATCACATGCATTTTAGGGGCAAAAAAGGCAGCAAAAAATTAAATGTCACTTATCCCCCAGGCATACAATATGATCGATGTAGGCCCCGGGAAGAACGAAATTCTAGTTCCTATGAGAGTATGAATTCCCGTAACGCATCGCTTTAGGGGGCAAAATGCGCACTGCTTAAAAACCCGTGGAAAATGCTCAAAACTAGGGCCTTGTTTGTGCAATGTCCCTTTATCTTACTTTACAAACTTTTAAAAACCCTTTTACAGCTCTGAAGCCTGGTACACCGGTATTTACAAACCTTTAGCACTAATGTCCCTCTAAGGCCCTGTTCACACGGCGGTTTTTGGGCCGGGGTTTTTCGCGTGGTTCCCCCCTGTTCCCCCGCGGCCAAAACCCCTCTGGGACCTCGCCAAAACCGTGCCCCCGAGGGGTTTCGGCGCGGTTCCTGGGCAGAGGGGGGCGTGTTTTGGGGCCGGTTTGCCCCATGCAAATTAAAAAGAAAGGGGGGCAACCGCGCTGCACCGTGGCCACCCCCAAACCACACGCGGCCCCACCCGCAGCAGCACCAACTGGCCGCCGCGAGAGCACTCCCTGCAAATTTACGGGAGAGTTCCCCCCTACGCGGGTTTTTGGCCCGGCCAAACCCGCGGCGGGGAAAATATTAACACGGTTTCCCATGGGAAACCATTTTAAAAACTAGGCGCAATTTGGCCACGGTTTTTGACGCAAAAAACCGCGTGGGAAACCCGCGGCCAAATCCGTGTGTAAAAAAGGGCCAAACGGGGATCAGTTAGGAAAATAGAACTATTGCCAAGCTGTGCAGACCCACCCAAGCAGTGAGAGCCTGAAGCTGGCTATGGCACTCAGCATGGCGAGAGAACCCCTTTAACTTCTTAAGAGAATTAGGTCCCACTCACACATTGTTTGGCATCCACAATCCAAGGGGAGGGTGCTCTTTGCTATGGAAATGTATATGTATATTTTCTGGTTGTACATGCTCCATTTGCAGAGAAAGGCTTTCATCTCAAGTGTCATCTCATAAGAGGATACAACACAGATCTTCAATGACTTCCTCTATTACTTGGTCAAGGGTGTAGCTTCACATCTGCTAGCCTAGTGTGATTATTCTCATGGCAGCTGATTACATAAAGGGACAATGAACGCCATTACAGTAATGTGAAAAGACTAATAAACCCAACTGATGCTCACTGTTTGAGAGACATTCGATATAAAAAAGACCCAAAATATTTTCTGGAAAAAAACAATCCTACAGTAACCACCACAATTATACGCAAAAAGACTTTAAGGAGCACAGGCTTTAGAAAAGGGCAACCCAGCTGCCACAACATCATAGGTGGTGGAGATTGCCAATCCACAGGGCACCTGTTAAAGTGACACTTTGTTGTACGGCTATGGTCACACTTGGGGGGGGTTAAAAAACGTTTTTACCCTACTAAAGAATACTTTTTTTTTAATTTGGCTAGAAAAACATTTATCCTCTAAGGGGAACAAAACATATAAATTTCTTTAATAAAATGTATTTTAGTCAAAAGTCTGTTATATCAATAAAGTTTTGAGATTTGAATAGAACATGTTAAACGCATGCAAACATGTACCATTATGTTTGCATACGTCGCTCACTGAATAATTTTACGTAGTCAACTTTTTTGAAAAAAAAAAAAAAAGTATAGGCTTAGAATTTTCACACGGTTTAAATTGGGGGCCTAATTTTTCGCCCGCAATTATGCCGTTGGACGGGGGCGGGCGGAGGGGGGGGAGTAAGCAGGGGGCCGGCACTTCGGGGCCCCATAACATCACTGCTAGCGGCGCTTACGCCGCTAAAAGTGACAGGTAAATTATTCCCCGCCCGGCGGATTCCCGGGCGGGGGGGGGAGTAACCCCAGCCATGAGAACGTAAATCCCGTAATAATGGGCCGTTTTCGGCCCAAAATTGGGCACTTTCCGCGTTTTACGGACCGAAATAGGGGCCCTTTTAAGCCGGTGAACAGGGCCCTTTAGAGTAAAACGATTAAAAAGGGGATTTTTCTTCTATTTCCTTTTCCCATTATATTTTGGGGAATGACAACATCTTAGGGCTTGTTAAATCCGAGTTTTGACTCCATATTACAAGGGCTTGAGATCCGTCTTGGGGGACCAAAGAGCGGCCAAGAGATGGATCAAAAATAGCACACTTCTCATGTTGCTATGCAACACACAGCGGCCCCAACTTTGGAGACCCGTGCTGCATTTTTCAAAAGCCCGCTCAGGTCCTTTTTTCAAAGAATTGCATGGTGCAGTCTGGCAAGCATGATAAAGTCATGTAATTTTTAGATCCATTTTGGGGTCCGCTCTGCTCCCCCAGAGACTGATCTACAAAACGCTTGTAATAGGTGAAAACTCCATGGAAAACCCCTTTTCATACTTTTTGGGTAAAAAACGATACTTTTGATGAAAACAAAAAATTTGCGTGAACCCCTTTTGGGAAATTTTCCAACCCCTCTGGCCTTTTTTTTTTTTTCTCTTCTGGGCAAAGCAGTCAAGTAACTCACACCCAAATATCTTGCTTTACATGCGACAAAAGCATTGGTCTTTTTCCCCCTTAAGAAGCGGCAACTACTTTGAGCCCCACTGAAATTTTTGAGAGTAAAATGATTGGTACGGTTGCCATAGACAATAGATGAGGAAATTCACCAACAATGCAAGGTCTATGGGAGAGGCCAGACAGGCCCAAAATACAGAGAAAAAGGGCAGCTAGATGGCTTTTTACCATGTCACATTCATCTAAAAAGGGGAAAAGGGGTCCTTTTCTACAAAATCAGTTTGGGGGGCCCTAAAATGAGCCATCACCTAATGTCATTTTGGGTGGTTGCACACACGAGAAAAATGCAGTCAAAAATTGATGGACTTAGCTTCACCACCCCACGGTTTTTGTTACATTTTTTGTGCAAAAAAAAAAACACGGCGGTTTTGGGATTCCCACTTCCCATACATTAGGTTTGGGGAACCCAGTGGAAAGGGCTGGGGGCTTATACAAAATCCCCTTTTAGACTAAGTACGATTTTTTTTTGAGCCTACACAGAAAGTAAAAACCGATGTATTTTCGGGGGTTTTTGGGGCAGTTCACAGACGGATTTGGGGGGTTCACCCCGCACCCCGCGGCCAAACCTTGTCCTAACCTCGCGTCCCCCGACTCGGGTTTGCGGCGCGGGCCCTGGGAGTGGTTTGGAACGCGGCTTTGCCGCCATGCAAATTAGTAGGCAGGGGGAAAACCGTGCAGCCAACCGCTCACCAACGGCGGCAACGCCCACGCCGCCGCTCTGAGGACTCCCTGTCAAGAATTGACAGGAGAGTTCTCAAACACGCGCGGCAAGGCTGCAGGCCCCAAAGCCACGGCCGAACCTGCGGCGTGTGAATATGGAAACCAGTTAATAAAAGGGCGCGTTTGGAGGGTTTTTTTGGCTGCGGAAACCGCGTCGGAACCCACGGCCATAACCATGTTCAAATCTGTCGTGTGAACATGCCCTTAGGATTCTAAAACCGCTGAAAATCCGATGGTTTTGCTTGCTCAGACTTTAGGAGGGGATTTACCTATGTCTACAACAGGTGTTTATTTTCCAATCTGTTTCAGGTGATTTTAGAACACGCTGTAAAAACCACTGGCACCGGGCATCTGTCGGTTTCTCGTACATTCACTTGTACGGCTGACAGAAGAAAAACTAAAACCAACCGCGGGTTTTGCACAAAACGTGACAAAAACCGCGGTCTTGCATTGGACAAAAACTGATTGACTTTCCGACTTTTTTTTGCCCTATGCTGTGTGGCCCCAGTCTTAGGTTCAGTGGGATTTTCCGCAGATTCGAAATACTGAATCTACCGTAAATCCGATCAAAAACCTGTGCTGCCGAACATGCTGCAGAGGTCACGCTTATATCACCGTGTGTTCACTGAAAGGTAAAGACTGTGGCACGTGACTGCTGCAGCACTGACGTACGGTTCAGCCACAAGAAGAGAAGGAAAACCGAGACTAGAGAGACCCTGCAAAGGCCACACTGGACCAGAGGCAAGAACAAGAGGGGAGGGGGGTGATTGTGTGTGTTTATTTATTTGGAGCAGCAGTTTATTATTTTACATTAAAGTATAGATTCTGGGAATATGGTTGAGACGCAGAGCACGAAAAAAAAAAAAAATTTGCTGCCCTCTGTATACATTTCCCCAAATCCACCGCACTAAAACATCAAGTACCATTCTTTTCTAACATCATAGTAGTGTCCATTTAAAATAGAAAATAGTGCCCATTTCTTTGGCTGGAAAGGGACATCACTTCCACAGCTAATGAATGGCTGCAGCAGTCACGTGCTACTGCTTGATGTTACCTTTCTGAAGTGAGCTGCCCGACTGGTGCGCAGTTCAGCAGGAATCTACCTTATATTTGCCTATTTTTAAAGGGAATCTGTCCCCTTTTTTTTTTTTTTTTTTTTTTTTTTTTTAATTATTAAATCAAGCCCCAGATCCATATTCTTTTCCTCTCAGTCGTTCTTATTTCCCGATTGTAGATTTCTCTATTCAGCCATCTATATATGACTGTGGGGAAGACATTCTTGCTTGCACTACTTTAACAGCAGTCAGATACTTTACAGCAGCTTCATGCTCATAGGAGCCTTAAAGGAGTTGTCTCCCCACAGGGTTTCAAAGAATGCATGAAAGAAATTCTCTGTCACTTCCTGGTTCAGACTAATTTGCATAAGCTCCTACAGCTCTGAGCTCAGTTGTGCTTTCAGATGCTAATTAGATTAGCTTCTCAAACTACTTGCAGGACTTCTTATCTGATCCCCAAAACAAAAGCCCTAATTACAGAGCTGTTTACTTGAGATAAATCAAGCTTTTTACTGTCTGGCAGCACAGGACACTGACTGACACTGCAGACCTGTGTGATGACTCTCTGTTATCTCATTGAACAAACAGCCCCAGGAGATTTGTTTACAGGTTGGTTACTGAGGGAACTGAAATAGCCATGGAGGTAATAAATTCACTTGTATCTCTTTAGGGAAAACAGAGGAACAATGCAATATATTTGGAAAATGTCTTTATTTTGTGTTCCCTACAATTTGAAAGCTATTCTTTTTTAGCGAGAACAACCCCTTTAAAGACAGATTCTGTCCCATAGACTTGTATGTGATAGTTTTCACTTTTAAGGGAGGGGAGAGGGGGAGCTGTGACATCTCCTCTTGTGACTGGTGGATTCAGGGTTCAGTTTGTACCCCGTTTTTACTGATAATGAGCACACTGCTGAAAAGCTCTCTAAACAGAACAGGAAGTGTCAGACGATTATTAGGCTTAGTGGCCAAAGTGAAAACTGCAGGACTTGGAAAATTTAAAAAAAAAAAAAAAAAAAAAAAAACAACCAAAAATTCCTAAAAAATGTGTTTAACATCAAAATGTGAGTTAAACAATAAGTCATTTTTTGATGGACACATTTCCTTTAAGATACAATTATTTTTGAATACTCCATAGCAGATAGGCTATGTATACACTGCAGTGGACAAAAAACGACCTAAAAACGTTCATGAAACTGAGTTTTCTGTCCACTGCCTGTCAAAAGCAGCTGAAAAAAACGTCGGTTTTTTGGCTCGTTTTTTGGAGCGTCTTTGCTCTGCTTTTTAATGTATGCACAAATTAAGCCATTGGATGTAAACTACTCCCTACAGGCGGAGTTAACATGTTAAGTAGTCACTTCCTTTAGATCACTGTAGCCATTGTGAGCACATTGTCCTTTGTGTGCTACTGCTTTATTAAATTTTGCACCAGATTCTTGCACCAAAATCCACATCATCTTTGCATACAGCAAGATAACTATTAGCATCAAACTCTGTAAAGAAGAGGATTTTAGCACCAAATTCCCCAAAAAACGCATTATTGCGCCAAATTCCGTAAAAAAAAAAAATTTATGTCAGAAGCAAGATCAGTATTAGCGCCCAAATTTTTTAAAGATAATGAACTAAGCGCCAAAATCCGTCAAAAACTTATTTTCAGCATCAGTAGCAAGATAACTTTATTAGCGCCAAAATATGTTTAGAAAAGGATTTTAGCATCAAAATCTGTAAAAAAAATGGATTCTGATGCCAAAATCTGTAAAAAACATATTTTTAGCGAAAAAAATATGAATTGCGCAAAAATTGTTAGCGACCAAAGCATGATCATTTGATTACAAAAGGTACAAAAAAGGACACATCAGACATTTGTAAGCAAATTTGATAAGATATAACCTTTGTTACACCCATTATAGGTGTAACTTGGGTCTCTGGGAGGGTTTTTATTGAAAAATCACGGCAAAAAACACCACGAAAACGCGCCAAAAGACATCCGGCGCTTTCCATAGACTCCTGTAGTAAATTTTCTGCCCTGCTCTAGCGTTTTTTAGAACATGTTGCAAAATACGACCTGTAAAAAAACGGGCAGAAAAAAGAAGCTCAGTGTAGACAGCAGGACGATTTTACAATAGAAGTCTATGGGAGAGGATTACAGTTGTTTTTCCAGCGTTTTTAGACAACGAAAAAAGCAGAAAAAACGGACGTTTTTCTGTGCAGTGTAGACATAGCCATAGAAGACGGGCCCCAATCACCACTACGCCCACTTCAGATTACTCCCATCAGTCAATACTTAGGCAAAGCAATAAGGCCCCTGCCTTCCACTTATGGCTCAGACTGGACATGGAGCCTCAGGCTATGACTACACAGCTTAAGTTAAGAGACCGTCAGAAACCAGACAGTACTTTTGCTTTGCCGCGCCGCAGTTTTTTGTGCAATAAAACTCAGTGGGATTTCCTGTGGCCCCATACATTAAGGGCTATGGGGATCAGGCGGAAGATAGAACATGTTCTCTCTTCTGCAAGATGGCCAGCGGTCTAGAAATGCTCAGCGAAAAATCCCTGCTGTGTAGACATAGCCTTACGAGACTGCAGTAAAGAGCTGAGGACAGCTACTTATCCAGATTTTGTTATCAAGCCTCCTGCACCAAAACCTACCACAGCAGCCTGAGTAATGACATTTGGTGGCTGCAGGATGAGGAGCCGTCTCCTTCGATTACACACATGCACTGCTCACAGGGAATTACAATGCGGCTGAGCGAATTAGGAGAATGCCCAGGCCTGCAGTTAATCATTTGGAAGGGGAGTGTGTGCGCTCATGCCAGATTTCCATGGGAAACTAGAGGAGCGCAGGCTGTAGAGGAAGCTGTGCTCCTCAGCAGGCAGTGTCTGTCGAGCATCACCAGCACTAAATGCTTACACTCCTCTTTCTTTCGCTCACTTTTCAGTTACTCTCAGAAAGTTTCATTTCAACACCCCCAGAGTATATTCACAGTTTAGGGACGAGTGCTACTTCTCTTTAGTGACCATGTCAGTAGTCAAAGTAATATGACAGAGCAGCTGCGGCTGTTCTCAAAGTGTCCGTTTTAGTCAATACTCGCGTCCTCCAGAAAATTATTCTGGAGCATCTAACCTTAGACTCATGTTCTGACTCCCATGTCATCGCCCCTAGAAATTCATTACCAGTCTGTTACCAAATAGGATTGTGTCCCTGCACAGCGACATTGTCCAATCAGCACTGACTGTGTGCAGGGATGGTAACACCCATCTGACAGATTCAGTAATAAGTCTAGAAAGAACAAGAGGAACAGCACAACACAGATATAAGAGAAGATGCTCCAGAATTGTTATTCCACGGTGAGCACAAGGGTTTACTAGAACAGACCTGTCAGGAGATGTCACAGCTCCTCTAACTGTGGCTGCAAGAAAGTGGCAGAACTCGAGACAGATGGTCTGTTCTCATCACATGAATTAAAGATATCATTGAGGTAGGCCCGCCGAAAATCTGATCTTACCATGCTGTGCAGACATAGCCGAAGAGGGCCGCTGCAAGCAATGGAGTCAGCCATCTGTGTAGCTCTTCCAAAGTGTCCATTTTAGCCCCACAGACAATGGATGTATTACAGCTGACACCTGCCGCTAACAGCAGAGATTGGAGCAGACTCCAATCCCTGCTGCTTGACCACTTACACACTGCAACATCTAAATAAATGAGGAGCGGTGCTGCATTCCTCCTAACGGTATGTTCATACGGCGTGTTGAGTCAGTGTGAACATACGTTTTTACATGTGTGTTTAAATCGGTCTGTTGGACCCTAAACGGAACCAAACACGTATCTAATAATGAGCAATGTGATTTACATTGCTGTTACTTGGAAGCACACACCGGCGTTCACACGAGTGATCGAAGATAGGCGTTTGCATTGCGTCTTTCAGATCCGTTCCAAGAAATGAAAATTCTTGGTCCGAACTATGGATTACGCCTCTTCTCCCTGCTCACACAATCCAGCGAGAGGGGAGAGAAGTGACATGTCAATTATTCACTGTGTATACGCGCCGAGAACAATGCATGTCCATGGGGCCAGCGGGCTGCCGGCCCCATACACACGGCGGAATTGCGGGGCGATATATGTTCACTGTGTAATTGCGGGGACATAGCCTAAATGTTACAGGGGTCTCCAATCATCGACATTTATGGCATATTGACAGTTGCCACCTCTTAAACCCGGAGCTATCTCCAGAACGGAGAAGTGGCTGCACTGGCAAGGTTGCTCTATTCATTTCAGTGGGAGTTCGCAGCACAGCAGAGTGCGACTGCTTGGTTGTACCTCTCCCAATGCGCACATCACACCAAACACCCTTCAATGCAGAAACAGATGTTAGAGTCCCCTCGTAAATAAAAATGGACAAGTAGCGACTTATTACACCCAAAACATAACTGCAAATAAGAATTAGAGCTTGCCCCACAAAAAAAAAAAAAAAAAAAAAAAAAAAAAAAAACCTTAAAAACTTAAAGGGTTCTTTCATCAAGGTTCACAGAGCCTGTTCTTCACAACCTGTTTCAGGCTCCCACTTCTTGTTCAGTCTGTGCCCACATCTACAGCTGTGACTGACGTATCAGTTCTGCTATTTCTAGCTGAGACAGGGATAATGGTAAGGGAGAGGTTTTTACAAGCAGAGCTACAGAGATTTCACGTTTTCAACAAGAAAGCTCCTGTGCTGCACGTAAGACAGCAGGGGGTGACCTCTCCACCTACCACCAACAAAAGGCTGCTAGAGCAGAGATGGTTGCTAGATAGGAAAGCTGGTGTACACGAGGAGAAACAAACCTGTTCTAGCTCTGAATCTAAGCAAAATCAGAACAGCAATGTAGTTGGCAATGGTCTTCATTTATCTTTGCCTACATTTTTAAAACTAAATCAATGTGGTAAATGCCTGGTGAAATATAGTGACAAAGCAACCCTTTTAAATCGCTTATTTTTCTATATCACTGAATTGTCATGTGAGAAAATTATTATAAATAATAATAACACTCCCCTGGCTTCCAGATATGCCGTGTAGTGGGGAGATCTACAAGTAGGTTATTTTACCACTTAATGTATAAGTAAAAAGGGAGGAACATCTAGTACTAGACTGAAAATAACAAGATTGTTCCATTAAATGTCCAAAGACAGGACAAACTACGCGTTTCTCACTGTGTAAGCATTCCCTCAGGTCCAGTGGTTTTTACAGTGCTTCTTATCTGCGGCACGGCATCTCCATGTGGAGTATCCTGCTGCCTGCAGAGATGCTGGGGCCGAGAAGGGTTAAGTGTTGAGGCTCCAGATCCTCATTTCTCCCTGGTCTCATCTCCGTTCTCCCGCTGTCCGAGTTGTTTCTCCTGCTATTGCTTCCTTCTCTGCGCTATGCAAGGGCTGAGTGAGAGCAGTGTAACGCTCTTCTAATCTGTGCACTGCCTGGCCATCACTCACAGGCCAAACAATTACACTGCAGGCAGATTTGGCTCACAGAGCAGAGTTTGACAGCTTTAGCTTAAAGAGAATATCAGACGTCCTATTACAAATATAGTCCATAGAACATGTACATTGAATGATTCCGATGAGCAAACCACAAGAATTATGGCTACACGTGACAGTGAATCAGCAAGTGTTAGGGACATTCTCAAACATTGGGGGATCCTTTCAATATTTCTTAATAATTCTTAAGTCCTGCAGTTTTCACTTTGGCCACTACGCCTAATAAAAGTCACACACTTCCTGTTCTGTACAGAAAAATTCTCAGGTGTCTGCTCATTATCAGCACAAAGAGGGTCAAACTGAAAGGAGACACCAGTGTGAATAGATAACAGGAACCACCAGTCACAGTTCACCCTTTCACCTCCCTGCACAGTGACTTCTTCCCAGGTCACAGAGCATGCCTAGAAAACTCTCCTACAGAAGTGAATGGGACGAAGTCAGTCTTAAAGGGGTTGTATTGTTTGAACCATTCGTGCTCTTCAGCTAATTCTCTCTGATTGAATTAGAAATCCAGGGGCAAGTCTCTCCTCCCAGGGGGCGTGTCTCTCCTCACTGAAGACCTGTGACATCATCATTCTGACTGTGCGTGGAAGCAGAAGGATGTCTGCAGAGGACAGCTGTACAGCCTCCTGCATGCTGCTCATGTGTCTACAGAGCTTCAGGCTGACTCCACAAGCTCCTTGCTCTGCTATAAACAGTTATACACACAGCCTGAACTGATGAGTCATGTGAGGAGTGTACACTGCCCCCGCACCCCCGTCCCCTTTGTTGCCAGACAGCAGTCTGTCTTACTGTTATATGGAGCAATGCACATTGCCCTCCCCCTCTCCCCCTGCTAACAGGCAGGAGACTTTATAACATTATTATATGAGGGGATCTGTGACTTAAACAGCCAGTAACTGTCCACATCATTCACCCTAGAGCTGGGAGATGAGTATAGAGACAGCAGCCCTTGGTTTCACTATTGATTCTAACAGCTCAGAGGGGAGAAATTACAGAGTGTGCAGGCAGCCAATCACAGCAGAGGGTGTGGCCGGGGTGTTTCCTGTCTGGGGGCGTATTGCAACAGGCTGAATGAAATGTCAGCCAGCCAAAAAGTGCAGGGTGTGTGTCTGGGGGCGGGATCCGGCCAGTAGGCGTGTCCTGACCAGCAGCAGCAGAAATAGAACACAGATTTACAGAAAAGCTCATCTGTTAAACCAAGTGACTGAGGTAATGCAACCCAATTACAAAAGTGCTTATTTTTACTGTCCCCATAATCTGAGACATGATCTTTGTAGCAATACAACCCCTTTAAGTCTCCTATGTGCATGAAGCTACTGTAAAGCATCTGACTGCTGTTAAAGCAGTGCAAACAAGGCCTAGTGGCCAAAGTGAAAAGTGCAAGACTTAAGAATTATTAAAAAATATTGAAAGGGATATGAAAAATGTAAAAAAATAACCAAAAATTCCTGAAAAATGTGTTTAACAAAAATGGGACTTAAACAATGACTCATTTTTTGATGACACATTCCATTTAAACGCTTTGATACTGCAGCATCTTACAGAATAAGGGCTTGTTCACACGGCGTTTTCACTCTGTTACAAGAGCTTTTTAGACCTGTCTCGGATGCAATTCTTTCAAAAACAGACCTGAGCGGCGCTATGGAAACACGCAGCAGCGATCTCTCATGTGAATGGCGCTGCATCTTCCTCATAGCCCGCAGTGATAATCTCACTGCTAATTGTTTGGATCCGTCTCTGGGTCCCCGAGACGGATCTAAAGCTCTTGTAACAGAGTGAAAACGCCGTGTGAACAAGCTCTAAGGGACACAGCATGTGTCACTAGCTTGTGCTGTCCTCAGCAAGGGGGGAAATAACCTATGTGACAGGTTCCCTTTAAAGTCGTATGAAGGCGTTCTAACTCCTATCTACAACACGCCAGGTAAAAGAATCAGACGTGTTATATTTTAAACGTGCCTGGCCCCTTCTGTAGTCACAAGTGATACCCCTGTCCTCACTGAGAACACAGAGCCAAGTGTGCTTTGTAAGGTGGGGTGGGACTGTGCAGGCATCAGGGGTATACGGGGCCACCGCAATCCGGCAGCACGTCATGGTTCTCAGATGGTTTTTTTTTTTGTATTTTGGGGTAACAGCACTTATATAAAATCTTTACACTTACTCCTAATGAGTTGGCAAAACGACAGGGGACAAGTGGCGTGCGACCCCCAGAGAAACTGGAAGGAGCCATGCTGGCGGCTTAATAAAAAATTGCCCCACCGTGCAACATCTGTTGGAGTTTGCAGAAATCCACGCACTCTCTACAGAAATAACTATTCAGATGTACAGAATAGATGGTCAGATTCAGAAGTTTTTTTGCGAACATCGCTTTTTGTGGGAGTTTAAACCCACGGGTGCACCCCCCACAGCAATGCCACAAAACAAAAGCGGCTCCACAAACAGAGGGTCCTCAACAAACCCACTGTACTCCCCCCTGGAGCAAGGATTCTAAGCTACAGCATCTCCATGGCTTGGCATCACCTCTATAACACTGTATCCCCCCTCCCCATACTGCAGTGCCCCCAAGTTACAACATCTCCACAGCATGGCATAAACCCCTGTATTACCCCAAATTCTGAAAACTACATAAAACAGTTTTTTTTTTTGTCCACCACAGGTCAAAAACAGACTTTTTGATGCATTTTGCGCTTTTTTTTTTGCAGACATGCACAGTATTAATTGCAGTGGATTTCTTTAAAAAAAAATAAAATTAAAAGAAAAAAAAAAAAAAAACAAAACATCCGGCTTTTTAGACTTCAATAGTAAAGTTTTCCCCTCCCCTGCTCGGGCGTTTAATATGGCAACATATTAAAAAAAAACAAAACAAACAACATGTTCTGCAGAGACTACAGAACATTTTTACTATTAAAAGTCTATGGGACCTGTTTTCAGTGGTTTCAAAAAAACACTGGAAAAAAGCCCCAAAAATTTGGGTTTTTGGAGCCCCTTTACCCCTCGTTCACACGGCTTATTTGGGCACGGATTGGGCGCGACTCCGCGCCGGATTTCGCTTCGAAGCAGTAACCACTCCCATTGAGAACATGGTTTCCCCGTCGCTCCCCCCCCCGTGGCGAATCCCCCGGGCGGGGAAAACTGACATGCACATTTTTACAGCGCGGACGCCCGTAAAAAAATGCATTGCTAGGGCCCCAGGGAGCGGCCCCCCCCGCCGACCCCCCCCCCGCCCCCGTCCCATATTCACAGCGGATTTTTAGCTCAATACGGCCAAAAAACCGGGGGAATAAGCCGTGTAACCGGCCTAGGGTAGGTCTGCAGAGCAATGGTTTTCAGTCGGCTTTTCAACTGATTTCGGATTTAAAAACTGACTTTAAAAACCTTCCTGAGACTTAAAGGGAACCTGTCACAAGGTTTCCCCCCCCATGCTGGGGGCACACAAGCTAGGGTCAGCCCTGCTGTTCCCACGCGTGGTCCCTTATGCGTAAGATGCTGTATTTTTTGAGTTTACCCCCAAAAAACTTATTCATAGCAGGTGTTAGCTCCCCCCACCAAAGGCTAGCTCCGCCCACTGACAGTTATTCACATGTTTCTACCTATTCAAAAAAAGGTTTGTCATTGGGGTGGGGGGGGGCTACCTGTGGGGGGGTTTGAAAAAAACTGACTTTCTGAAGGACTCTTCGAATAAAATCTTCGGTGAAACTGCAGATTTGAGTTTAAAATACACGAAAACACAGAACTTACAGAAAAAAGGGCACAGCGCTGGAAAACAATTTTGGGTCATAGCTTGTTCGTCCTAAAACCCCAGGGGGCAAAATCAAAGTACAGGTTTCTTTAAAGGGGTTGTCTCACTACATTGAGAATCTCACCTCATCCTGTTTTTTTTGGGTTTCATTTTAAATTTCAGGGGGGTTTACTGGTTTCCCCATAGGCTGCAGTAAACCCGGTCGTAGCATGGGCAACCAATGCGGCAGTCTATCGGAGAGATAAAAACAGGTCTGTAGCGACCTGAAAGCGATGCAAGAGGAGATTTTATAAATAGATAAAACACGTTAATGGACAATAATACAAAGTGACTTTTTTTTTTCAAGATTTTTTAAGATTAAATGAAATTTGTTGTAGTGAGACAACCCCTTTACAGAAAACCCAAAGCTATATCCCCCCGTTTGGATTTTCTGATGACAAATCCGACCGTCAAACAAAAAAAAAAAAAAGCCAGAAACCGTCCCCATTTGCCTTATATATTAAAAAAAAAAAACGAAACACCACCCCCCACCAACTACGGGGCCCGGGAAATTTACCGGGAAATTTGGTCATGCCACGCAGCCAAAACCCTAAAACTGGCCCCCCATAAAACAGTGCCTCTATACTACAATATCTCCATAACACTGCACTAAAGAATCAATGCTTCTAAGCTAAAGAAGCCGCATTACTTGGTATTAACCTCCACATAACACTGTATATGAAGCAATGCTGAGCCTCCACATACAAGTGGGGGCACTAAAGGGTTTTTTACAAATTCATACAACACAGTCCTGCGTTTAAACCCCAAATTCATCCAAAGGCCAAAGAAATACTAACATAGTTCCCCAAGCCTGAGAGCTTTATATAGCCGCAGCTCCACTTCCTGTAACAAGGGCTGACCACAGCAATGATGCAGCAGAGCCGAGAGCGCACAGCCACTTGTCCTGTACGAGATGGTGCTGGGACCAGGAGACGCCCCTGCAGCCTATACCATGATGGTGCATAGTGACCTTAAAAACTAATGCAGGGTGGAGCCTCTCCCTGTGCAAGGGGCGAATACCTGCAATGAAGAAGCAGAGAGATCAATAGCAAGTCACAAAACTGGATTATCACAGGGCGTAGAGCCCAGGAGCTATAAACCGTGCCATATACACAATCCAATACTAAACCCGGCACACACACCCCGGCCCCCAACCCCCAAACACCCCAAAACCCCCGGCCCCCCCCGGAGCCCATACCCCGAAACCCAGCCGGCCCCCGGAGCCCATACCCCAAAAACCCAGCCCCCCCGGGGCCCCATCCCCCCCGAAACCCAGCCCCCCCCGGGAGCCCTACGGGACACCTAACTAGTGGAACATTTAAAATGCCTTACTGCAAGGCTTCATACATTTGAACTATTAAGGCGATTAGTGTGCAGTTTGATCAAGTCAGATATGCCTACCAACCTGGTGTAGCCATATACATAAACACACACACTGCTCGACTCCTGCACCCACAGCGCTACACATATGGGAACATACAACTTTCTGAACCACCCTTGCTAATTACCAAAACTAAACAGGACACCTGTTGACAGGGGTCTGTGAAAATGCAAATATCCAGCCCCAACCCCAATCTTATCAATGTGCTGGGAACAAGTGCAAGACAAACCAGTGACCCAAAGATGATGAAAATATCATGAGAGATCTGTAGAGGTCACTATTACACAGACATGTACTAATCAAATGCTATAGCAACCATCCATATACAGCAATACACTAACAGCACAGCCAGCTGTGTCAGCAAAGCTTACAATCTATTGCCACCCCACCACTGCAGCCTCTGACCTGCCATAGACATGGATAGGATTAGACAGAAGTGTAGCATCCTCAAACACAGCAATACACTAACAGCACAGGGAGCTGTGTCAGCAAAGCTTACAATCTCCCCCCTTTCCCCCCCAAACAGCCCCCCCAGCCCTTCGCCAAAACTGGATAGGATTAGCAGAAGTTTTGCTCCTAAAACCACAATCCCCCAACAGCACAGGGAGCTGTGTCAGCAAAGCTTACAATCTATCCCCTCTCCCATAGACAGCACTGCAACCTCCTAAGATAAGAATATGATTAGATATCTTTAAAGATGAATGGCCATTAAGTCACCAGCAGTGGTGCCAGCGAAGCTTACAATCTACTCCCCCCCCTCCAAGTCCCCCTCTGCCCCATTCAAAGATAGGACAAAAGGGTAGGGTGTGCATCTCAAACTAAAGCAATGAAGTCACAGTCATAGGTGACAGCTGAGCTTACAATCTACTCCCCTCTCCCCCACATACAACACTGCAGTTTTTGACGGGACATGGATGGATATAAGATATAGACAGATAACAGAGAAGCATCCTCACACACAAGGAGCCATGAAATCACAGGCAGCTGTATCAGCAAAGCTGTCAATGTACTTTTCCCCCCCACAAAAGACTGCAGCCTGGGACCAGCCACAGACATGGATAGCAGTGTAGCATCCTCATCAAAGTGGCATGGGAAAAAAATGTACCTCCTCCCCCCAAAACAGAAAAGCAGCCTCTGACCAGCCACAGACATGGATAGCAGTGTAGCATCCTCATACAAAAGTAGGCATGGGATCACTGTACCTCCTCCCCCCCCGACGCACAAAAAAAACCCGGGGGCCGCCATATACACCGATAGCAGTGTAGCATCCTCACACACAAGTAGCCGTGAAATCACGTGTCCTGCCTGCGCGATACGCGTTCCCCCAACAACAGTCGCCCCCCTCCATATTTCACCAAAGGCACCTACTTTTCTGTCCCCCGCCCAGGCACCCCTGGACCTCCATCCTCGGAGATTTCGGCACACGTTGAGCCCCACAGTCCGAGCGGGGCGCGCCCACGCACTTCAGGAGCCCCGTGTTCTCTGCCGTAGAATAAGCTCTGTGACTCAACAATAGGGGGAGGGACACCCCCGGAAAATAATAAAAACACAGCACACGCGTACAGACCGCAGCGCCCCCACAAGCACACCACACCGCACTTCTGACTGACCCGTGCCCCCAAACCCCCCCGGAACACCCGGCTATCTACATAAAAGGCGGGGAAGCTGAAAAGGAAAAGCTGTGGTTGGGTATAAAAAAAGGGGCGTTCTATGGCCTCGTGGCTTGGGCGGGATTTTAGACCACGCCCACTGCCGACCACCTAAAGAATATAACGGTTTTTCCCAGGGCTCTCCTGGTTGGACTGTATCAATTGGCTGCGGGGGAGGGGGAATCACAGAGATAATAAGGGGAGGGGGTGGAGGCACCACTGAGTTATAAAAGTCATGAAAGCCGGGGAGTGGCACCTGTGTGCGGGAGTCATGCAGCTGCTCCTTGTCTGTGCACCTTGCCATGGAAATACTGTATCGTTTCTAATGAATTGGAAAGACCCAGTCACATAAATTTCCGCCAAAAGTGATCTGTAGTTCAGCATTCCCCTCTGTAGACGTGGTATACAGTGAGACCCATTTTCCCTCCGACCCAAATTTCGAAATGAATACAAATAAAGTTGTACTTTTTAGGCCACGTCTACGCAGCATTGAACAAAAAACTACCTGAAAACCAAAACCTAAAAACGTTTTTTTTAAAACTGAGTTTTTTTTTTTCCCCTGCCTTTCAAAAAAGCCCCAAAAAAAAAATCCCGTTTTTTGTGGGTTTTTGCATTCTTTGCATGTTTTTTTGGGGCAATTTTTTTAAAAATTTTACGCTTTTTTTTTAGAGATGTCAGCAATAGGTTTTGGGGTGTATTCTGCAAAAAACTGCTAAAAAATGGGCCGGCGCTTTTTATAGACTCCAATAGTAAATTTTTTTTTCCCCGCCAGTCGTTTTTTTTTAACATTTTTTTCAAAAAACAACCAGCAAATAAAAAAGGGAGAAAACGAAAAACACTGAAAAAACATTTTTTTCTGTTCTTTTGGAGACATAGCCTCGGGCCGGTTACATGCTTTTTTTCCCCCGTTTTTGCGGGATGAATTTTTTCCCCAATTAGGCGGTGCCGTGCGGCGGGGGGGGGGGGGGGGGGGAGGGGTCGGCACCCTGCCCCCCCAAATAGATTTCATACCACGGCCCCCTTTCCCCCGCCGGGAAATGTGCATGTCACTTCCTCTCCCCGCACCGGAATACCAGAGCGTGGAGAGGAGCCCTAATCCCCTAGTTTGTATAGAACTGTGGATTACCGTAGTTTATTGGGACGGATTTCGGCCCCTATTGAGCCAGAACAGCGGCAATACGGAAAGAAATCCGTCCCAAAAAAAGCCGTGTGAACCCTTTTGGCTTTTCACACGGGGTTTAAATGCGGGACATAATTACGCCCCCCCAGTTCGCCGGTGGCCGGGGCGGAGCGGGGGGGGTAACGGGGGGCCGGGACCTCCCCGGGCCCTTAGAAATCACTGCAGCGGGTGTATCGCCGGGGTTTGAATGTGATTTAAACTCCCCCCTCGGCTATTCGGGGGCAGGGAGAGGAGATAATCCATGTTCTCTATGAGAAAAATGTGGATTACCGTTTTTAAAATGGGGACGGATTCAGCCCGTAATTGGGGGCACCCGGGGCGTAAAAATTACGGACTGAAAATTTCGTCCCCAGATGGCCCCTGGAACATGGCCACAATGTTTTCCATTTACTGCAACATATATTGAACTGGGAATTAATTGTGGGGTGGAAAAGTAAAAAAAAAAATACAATTGCGCCATTGTTTTCTTTGGTGGGTTAACTTTTTCTGGCATTCATTGTGTAGTAAATATGACGTTCCCTTCCTTTGGTAGGTCGGCACAATTCCGGCAACACCACATTTATATAGTTTTTGTTTTACTATTAAAAAAATATTTTTGCCTTTTTTAATTTGCTTTAAATTGTAATTTTCTGAGACCTTTTTTACTTTTTCATCTATGGACCTGGGTAAGGGCTTATTTTTGGGGACTAAGGAATAGGGTTTGTTTTACAGCTGTTTCAGGATTCAAGTGACTTTTTTTTATTCTAACTTTTGGGGAGACGACAAAAAAACTGCCATTTTGACGTTGAGTATTGGTTTTTTAACAGCATTCACCATGTAGGATAAATAATGTTGTTTAATAGATCAGACCTGTACGGATGCTGCAGTACCAATTATATTTCCCTTTTTTAATGATTTCTATCTGGAATATAGGAGAAGGGCGGTTATGCGGTGTATGGATTTATATAAAATGTAAGAGACTCTCTATGGATCCATACACCGTATGCTTGGCTTTCTGAGGAGATACAAGTCGAGACAAAAGCCCCAGGGTGAAGGTACCCCTTATACATAGTGATTAGTGGAGATTTCAGTACCTGGACCCCAACTGGTTTTACAATTCTAATACCGCTGAAAATCCGACCGTTTTGCATGTCCATAGACTGTAGTCTACAGTAGTCGTTTTTTTTCTGCTCGTTTTCTGGCGCCGGAGTATTTAGAAATTTGTTTCTAAATACGCCAGCGTTTTGAGTTTTGTCGTCGGTTCCCCATACAATCAATTGTATGAGCAGATGGCAAAAGAACGAGAACCAACCTTGGTTTTTGCAAATACAGTGACAAAAACCGCGGTCGTGCATTGGAAAAAACGGTCGACTTTCTGGCGGTGTGTGATCTAATCTTACAAAAAATAGATACCCTTGATAAAAAGAGGTTCAGTGTTGGACTGTGGTTTTTTACAAATGGTTCTCTGGATTATAAACTTTGTTGTTATCATTGTACACATAGAATATATCAGTAACTAAGTCTAATACTGTAGGTTATTTGTGACCAGCCCATAATATATGGACCCTAGGGTAAAGTGACTAATAAATTTCCCCCAAAAAAAGTTAATGTGGAAATATCTCAGGTTGTCTCTCTCAATCCAGGTGATTGCAGCTAAAACAACCCCATTTTAAAGCATGGAAGAGATGTTCAGTTGCAGAAATATTTGCAACGAAATCTGCTGCATGTGAATCCACACAAAGGCTATGTTCACACGGCTTATTTCAGAACGTATTTACATCGGATTGCCGATCGTAAATACGTTCCGAAATCAGTTGAAAATCAGTTGCTAATAAGTGCCACTAAGTGTGACACGTATTTGTAACTGATTTCCCGACGGATTCACCATCTCCAATCATTGTAGGTGGTGAATCCGTCCGTAAATAATTGACATGCACATTTGTTTTTCCGTCCGGATTGCCGTCGTCAATCCCGGTTGGCAATCCGGCACGGAAATACGCGTCGTGTGAACGACGAGCCGTATTTTATATTAAAAATCAATAGAAAATAGGCTGTTACTTATTTCTGAATGATTTGCCGACGGATTGACGATCGTCAATCCGTCGGCAAATCCGCGGCGAAATAAGCCGTGTGAACATAGCCTTAGAGTACGTCAATACAGCATTTGTAAACTGCCGTTCGGATTCTGTTAAAGAATCCAACGGTATTTTATCATCTTTCAAAGGTTTTGCATAACGGATCCGCCCGTCCCCAATAACCATTGAATTACACACCTTCCACCCGAAATTGTGCATGCTCTAGATTTTTACAGAACGGCGACGGCTGAAAATCCGTTCAGTGCGAACTACAGAAAAATTTTTATTTTAAAGTCTTTAGGAATGGTTTCTTGTCCCAATTCGGAAACCGTCTGAGCATGGTAGACCTGGAGTTGTTTTTTAACTGCTTATGCATCCTTTGGAGAGGCAGAAAAGCAAAGAAAGAGAGGCAAAAGCAAGAGGCAGAGTACAGGAGGCAGGTACAGTCATTTACAGTAGCTGTAGGTTGGGCCCCTAAAATAAACTCCACCGGTGGGCCCAAAAACAGCTCAACCAGTAAGCCAATAGAATCAACTCCACCTGTGTGCCCTAGGCACCCGAGTCCCAGACTTTCTGATACTTTGATGGGCCAGTCCGACTCTAGAGGGGTTTGGGAATATTACATGAATTACAATTATTATATTATTTATTTTAGAGCGCCCTTGGTTCCAGGGCGCTGTACAATCGGGTGGCATACATAACATAGGTCAAATAGGTACAGAAGGAGAGAGGTCCCTGCCCGCGAGGGCTTACACACTACAAGGAAGGTGGGAAGAGACAGAAGGCGAGGGGAAGACATGTTTGTGTGGTGGAGTAGTAGCAATGGGGTTATTGTTGGTTATAGGCAATCCTGAAGAGATGGGTTTTCAGGTTGCTTTTGAGGCTAGTGAGAGTGGGGGAGAGTCTGATGTGTTGGGGCAGTGAGTTCCAGAGTGTGGGGGAAGCATGAGAGAATTACAATACTGATAACCGATCACAGATAGATCACAGAGGAGGGGCTATGACAAACTCATTAGAAAGTATTTGTTACACTTGACGAAATAGAATATTACCACTTTTGGAGTATGTTAGGTCTCATTCACTTATCTGAAACAACAACATAGATTAAACAAGGGTAATTGGACAAAGCATTGAACTCCATTATCTTTTATATCTAAGTGCTACAGCCCACTTCTCTGTAAAGAAATGCTTTTGTTTGCTTTTTTTAGGCTTACTATTCCTTCATTAACACCTGCATTACATATAATTGACTGGTGCCTTTTAGTAAAGTATCTCTATTCACACATCTTTGTAAACCTCCCAGTCAGGAAGATCTAGTCCAAAGCTAGAGGCATAAGATATCTGCCAACCATCCCCCAACTCCCCCATAGGCATGTATTTGGATAATTTATGTTTACTAGACTAGGTAGAGAAGGATGAGTGTCTGTCACTTCAGACACCAGCTTATCTTCCAAGGGAACAAGGGTTGAACATGTTGAAATCCAACATGACTAATCTATATTTCTCCCAATGTCTAACATTTGGGCTGCACAAATACATACCAAATTACATGATTATTATCAATTAATTACTTTAATCCTATCAATCAGTTTTACTGTAAAATGTTTCCATCCTACCAGAAGATGCACAGCTCTAACAATTGTCATGATAAATATTATGACAAATCTGATAGGGGACAACATTTGTTTGCCTAAATATCTGATTGTAAGGAAACTAATTCAATAATAATAATAGTCAGAAGATCTACTCTACTATGGTACTCATCAGAAACAGGAACAGATCACAAAGAAGGGAAACCTTCTTAAAATTTTAGCCTAGCTTGTATATTTGTGTATGGACCATAATCACACCTTATTCAAGTGAGCATCATTGTGAAATGAGTAAGGTTTTGGCTTCAAATGTGGTTAGAATTTTGGAAATTCCATCTTCAGCCAAGATTAGGATTTCATTTTTGGTCTGGAGATTGGATATAAAATGCATTAACACATTTATGGTTTTTGGGAGGATAATTAGTGGGGATAATTCAACTTTAAACTTACTAACATTAATGTTTTGCCAAGCTTTGAACCATACCATTTAAGCAGTTCACTAAGGTTCTTACAACATGATTGTTGAAGTGGAGTATATAGAATATGTCATTCTGATTGTATGTGCCAAATATCTTTATTTTAGCTGAAGTTTTTGAGAACCAAACCCAGGACAGCTAAAATCGTTTTGATCCCCACTGTACCCTCTGGAACTACATATAACCCCAAGTGGATGAATGCACCTGCACAAGGGAGGTAGGAACAGCAGCAGCAGGTCCTGTATTTTTAGTTTGATCCAGGCCCATGACAGCAGTACTGCCCTGATGTTGGCCCTAACTGAACCCAGTAGTCATGGAGAATTTTGATCTCACTGAACCTGAATTAGTTTCCCTTCAATCAGATAGTTAGGCAAACAAATGTTGTCCCCTATTAGATCTGTCATAAAATTTATCAAGACAATTGTTAGAGTTGTGCATCTTCTGGTAGGATGGAAACATTTTACAGTAAAACTGATCGATAGGATTATAGTCATTAATTGATAATACTCCAGATATCTCCCCTCACGCAATCTCCCCTCCTCACAGGACCTTCTTATCTGCTCTCCTCTTGTCAGCTACTCACATAACTGTTTCCAAGATTTCTCTCGTGCTTCCCCCACACTCTGAAACTCACTGCCCCAACACATCAGACCCTCTTCCACTTTCACCAGCTTCAAAAGCAACCTGAAAACCCATCTCTTCAGGATCGCCTATAACCTATAGTAACCCCGCTGTCACTACACCCTCCACAAACATGTCTGCCCCTCACCTTCTGTCTCTTTCCCCCTTCCTTGTAGATTGTAAGCCTTCGCGGGCAGGGTCCTCTCTCCCTCTGTACCAGTTGTTAGTCACATATTGTCATCATTGTACTTGTTTGACTTATGTTATGTATGTAACCCCCTTGAATGTACAGCGCCCTGGAATCAATGCTGCTCTTAAATAAATAATAATAATAACCTATATTTTTCAAACATCTAAACTGACTATTTTTAGAGGGGTTTCAGGCTGCTGGTGCCCTGCAAAAAAAAACAAAAAAAAAACATATTTATCTTGGCTCTCTATTACAGTATGTTCCAGCCCTGCTGCCATCTACTGTCTCCTCCAATCCTTCTTTTGGTTTCCATCGGTTTAAGACTGCTGCAACTACTGATTGGCTGTAGCAGTCGTGCCGTTAATAACGTTACCGATCTGAGCTGTTTATTTCGGTGAGGTTCAGCAGTGGCATGTGACCATTCCAACAAATTAGTAGCTACAGTGGTCTCAAGCTGACCACATCAGCTGGAAGTCAAAAGAAGGACTGAAGGAGACAGTAGATGGTAGCAGAATTTGAAGGGAGGTAAGATGGGAGGTAAGTTTATTTATTTTAACTATTTTATCAAGACATCAGCAACCTTAGTCTATTAAACTGGACAACCATTTTAAGAAAAGCCTTTTAGATGCCTGAAACATATAGATAAAGTGGAATCAGCATTCTCCATCCCCTTTAAACTCTTTTATTTTATTTTCATACAGTGCATATTGAATGAGGAAAAAATGAAGAATTAATAATACATAGGCTTTTCTGATATACAATACCACTCATAAATTCACGTGATCTATGAAGTGTTGCCGTTACCGCATGTAATTACATACTGCTCAATGTTCCTGGAAACACAATACTACCACAGTACTGCTTGAATGAGTAGCACCACTCCTTTCCAGTCCAGTCATAGTCCTAGTTACTTTGCCTTCTATATCCGACCTAACATAAACTCACAGAAGATTTGGATTTGGTAGTCACTGTATTGCACAATTATACTGAAACAATAATCAGATTGCATGATGAGAAGTGATAAAAAGATATGCCATAAAAAATACATTGGGTCAAGATCTGATCACTGAGAGCTCCACTGATTCTAAGAACACATTCACTCAGCTTTTCTACAATTGATTTTTAAGGGGTGTTCTTAAACTACTAACGGCTCACCCGTGTTCACTGTGGGGTCAAGTGAAGACTAAACAGAGACGTCATTGGCCGGGATCACAAGCACAGATACAGTGCTGGAACGAGCGGGTTTAAAAATTTTATTGTTAATCATCCACAAGGGACTGATGAGCTGTAGTTTTGGAACAACCTTTAAAGGGGTTGTCTCACTAGATTGATTTTTCCTGTTTTCTTGTTTTCATTTTGAATTCAGGGGTGTGTTTACTGGCTTCTACTAGGCTGCAGCAGAAGCCAGGTCTATAGCTATAGCAACCAGTGCTGGCAGCCTTTCAAGAGAGATCAAACAGGTCTGTAGCTATAGGGACCTGAGGAGCTGATGCAGCTCATACAAGAGAATATCTCAGAATAGGTAGGATACTGTTAATGGACATATATTGCAAAGTGACTTGTTTTTGCAAGATCTTTAACATAAAAAGCTTTCCTTGTAGTGAGATAACCCCTTTAAATGGACAATCATGCACAATCATGGACCGTGACATCCTTTCTCAAGCTCTTGGCAATCCCATTGTTAGGCTGTGTCTACACAGCACAGTATTACAGTTGGGTTTTTAAGCAGATTCAGTATTTAGAATCCACAAAAATCAGACTGTATTCCTGTGCTCATAGACCGCAATAGAAAATCTGTGCTGTAGTTTATACAGCACGGATTTTCTACTGTGGAATTTTTAAATCGCCAGCCCTCCGCCGGAAGATAGAACATGTTCTATCTTCTGGCAGATTCCTATACAGTCAATGTACTAGGCTGGCGGGAAATCCTGGTGGTTTTTTTGCACAAACACGTGCCAAAAACTGCGGTACGGCAGTGTTAAAATGCTGTTGGATGGCATTTTAACATTTGCTATGTAGAAATAGCCTTTACATGGGTATGGCGTATGGCAGTATGCCATAAATAGCTTTTGTGGTATACAGGAGCTGAACGCCAGGCAGGGAGGCACCAAGATGAGAGATAGGCTCACAAGAACCATGTGCCTTCTGTGCCCACTTGATTAGTACCCAAAATCTATGATCACACAACTTTTTTTTCCGACAGATAAATTCCTAGGTGGATTTGCAAAAGAACCTGCATCAGAAATACAACGCAGACCCTTCAAGTTGTGCCATAAAATTGCAATTTGATATATACCACAGATTTGCAGGCGGATTAGTGTCTGAACAAATGAGATGTCACTAAGGGAACGTTCACACAAAGTATTTTTCGACGTGGACACTCTTAATGGCAAAAATGTGTAGTTTTCTCATTGAAAATTCCGCACTTGCAAAATGCAGATTTCTGCCTCCTATATCATTAAAATGCCTCAAGGAATTGACATTTCTTTTCTTTGCAGGCGTGGACAGTTGCACCGAAAAATACTCAAGTAAAATCAGTGTCATCTGAATGACAATGCTGATTTTACATTGTAGTCAATGGGAAGTGTTCTACAGGCGTTTTGGACGCTTATTTAAGGGTGTATTGGGCATGCCATATGCCTCAAAATAGGTGTAAAATAACGCCGTATGAAGAAGCCCTTACTCTTTTTCCACATGGTTGATTTGAAATCCACACAAAAAAAAACCAGTGCAATTTGAACAATTAGGCAGATTATATCATGTGAACATACCAAAAGAAAGACACTTCAACCATGTGAAAGGTATAGTAACATGACAGTTTGTAAAACAGCGCAGGGCTATTGTATGTGAATGCACGGATTTAAATATGCCAAATCCTTTGCTCTGTAAAGCCAATGTTAGAAGTTTCTAGCAATAATACCATAGTCATGCTCCATGGCATGCCATATCACAGAGTTCATATACCCTAAAAACATTGCTATCAGGAGACAGTATAGCACGTCCTGGAGATACTATGTGGCAGTAAACAGAGTAGCCAACCATTATGCTTCTATGCTGGGTCTGTGCATACAACAATGCTATGTAAATAATTCCTTATATTCATGAAATAAGTTGTCCTCATATTCTGGTTTACACTTGCCTTCAGTTAACATGATAAAAACTGTCTCTCAAATTATTGATCAATACATAACATATTAGACTTCTTGGGATTTAGTGGTTTCTCCTGAAGTGATCTGGAGAGAGAAAGCCTCTACTGTTCTGGTAATTTAGTTTGATCGAAGGAAACATTTCCGCTAGCTGTGTACTCCTGATCCTACAGTTAAAAGCAAACAATACAATTTCATCTAATTACTTGTTTCCATTACCTGGAAAACGACAGAAGCTAACGAATGAGGCAGTAGACAAAGTCCAAGTATTGACACATAAGGCAGATAACTTTTTTATACAATAAATGTCATTGATTTGCCATTTTGTAATGCAGCATTTTGTTATCCACAGATTACAGTCATTTTATCGTAGGCCAGTATTAGAAGGTTATTTCTATCTCAGACATTTATAGCATATCAAAGGAATATGGCAAAAATGTATGATTGGTGCGGCTCATACCTCCAAAACCTGCACTTATCATGAGAGCAGGCCCCTGAAGTTCTCTGTATAGAACAAAGAGGTGGTCACACATAAGTGGCACTCTCTATTCTTTTCAATGAGAGTACTGGGTTTAGTCAAACACACTCACTCAGCTGTACTCAGAACTCCCATAGAACAGAACAGGACAGTGCCACGCATGTGCACCCACATCTGTGTTCTCTGCAGATCGATTTATTCCAACCTCCTAACCCTTAAACTGAAAAGTGTTGCTTGTATAAGTATTCACCCCAGCAAACCTGTGTTACTTTGGCCTTGTTACTGGCATCACTGTACTGCTGAACTTGCTCATAAACTTAGTTGGTTAGCAGACTAAAATAGGTTGATTTGGCATCATAAAAAACCATCAATTTTTTAACCTTCTTTTCAGGTGTGACATGGGGAAAAACGGGTTTTTAAGAACTAAACAAATAAAAAATATTTTTAGATTTTTAGTTAATCAAGAAAACCCCGCTGATTTGTTGGATAGGGTTGACTTATTTCTAGCCACCCTTCTGTACATTTAATTGACCAGTGCACCTTTATTCCAGTTTCACCCATTGTAATCTGTAGCTTCTTTAAAATGATTGTTTGCATCTCTCTGGCTTTACTCACAAGTCTCTCTTTTTTCCCTTTTCCCCACACGACGTTCTATTTTAGAAATACCTGTGTTCCCTGAAAAAAACAATTCTGGGACTCTTTTTTAAAACTCTGTGTTGTGCTGTTCCTTTGCTATCCCTCTTAGAAATGCATTACTGAATCAGTCAGATGGGTGTTGCCATTCCATTTTTTAATGAAGTATGTTTCTACACACACATCAACTCTGTGATCACTGATTGGATAATGTCAGACTGTGCAAGGGCACACCCCCATTGGGTTCCACACTTTTGCTGGTTGAAGTCTAAAAGAATAAGGTATTTTTCACACGGCTTAAAATGGGACATATTTCAGTCCGTAATTACGCGCTGTAGTGCGCAAATTTGGGGGAATAAGTCCCAGTCATTACGGTAATCCCCGTTTTTATAGAGAATTATGGATTTGTTCCCTCCCTGCTGGCGGGGAAAACAATGGGGGAGATAAATGAGTGAATTTTTCCCGGGGTATACACATAAGAATTCTATGCCCGGGCCCCCCGCCCCGCCCCCCCCCTCCCCGCCCCGGGGGTAATTGCGGGGCGTATGTGAAAAATAGCCCAACAGAAAACCCCCAACAAAAAATTTAGAAAAGATACTAGAGAATTGTTATTGGATGGAAAGATGTTGTTTTTATTTAAAAAAAACACCAGGGAAAGGTCACATGTTCTTTTTAATAGGGTTTTTGCCGATTATCTGAAATCTAAATATATTGAACATATTTGCAACACCCATGAATTTTTGGTCTTCCTTTGTTTCATAACTCTTGTAGTCCATGTGTCTTCTTTGTTTATCAATTTGGTGGCTGTAGGTAATACCTGCACATGTACATGCAGTCCTATCCCATCCACTATAGGGCCCGTTTACACGGCAGAGGACAAATACGGGGCTTATCCCCACCGTATTTGTCCGGGTTTTGGGTGCCCTCCCCACGGCCCGGGGGGGGCGGGTTTTCCCCGCGATGAGAAAAACCCCCCCCCTTTCCCCTTGAAATGTTTTTATTCCCTCGAAAAACCGGGGCGGAGAAGGAAAAGCAAGTTTTTTGGGTGGGCCCCGGGTTTTAAAAAACGCTGGGCAGAAAAACCCCTGGGTGGAGGTGCTACACGGGTTTTCCATAGAACCCGGTTTCGTTTGGGGCCTTTTGCAGAGGGTCTGTAAAACCCCCAAACGTTAAAAAAACCGTCCGCAAACCCCTTTCCCCGTGGGGCATCCCCCATACTATCCCCTAAAAAAAACTTTTGTTTAGGTACAGTATGTGAAACTCTAAGGCAGTGGAATTATGGGAATTACAGCACCATAATTTTTATGCAATCAAACCCAATTTATAAAAAAAAATTCAAATTATTTTTTGAAAAAAAAAAAAACCGTCCTTAGGGGATCTTTACCAAAAATTAAAGCCTGAATTTTTGGGTACTTTTACAAAAGAAAAAAAAAAGCTGTAAAACCTACCAGGCGCGCCCGGTTGTATGATTCCAGTTTCTACCCCACAATTAATTAACCATTTTTTTAACCAAATAAAATTTTAAATTTATAAGTTTTTTCTACTTCGATGCCATTTAAATCCAAAATTTTAATAAAATTCTTTGTGCTCTTTTCACAATTGCCTCAGATGCCAGAAAAGCAAGATACAAAAAAGACCGACCTGAAACTCCTATTTTCCCCTTTCCTAAAACAGAGGGAAGGGGGGGGATTCACCCCCAAAAAGTAGCTCGTCCCAGCTGTCAAGCTGCCAACTTTGGTCATCTTGCCGGGGCCGGCGTCTCCAGATCGATGAACGACTTTTGTCTGGACTTTCCCGAAACCGGGGGGTCCACAAAAGCTGAGTACAGCTATATCTAACCATCCAAACATATGGTCATGCTGAACCGGCCGAAAGCCTAATTGGAGTATATATATTTTAAACGTCTTTTTTAAAGTTTTTTAAATTTTATTTGGGTCCAATATTGCTTCATAGAGGGAAAAAAGCTGACTTTGTGGTATATAGGGTTCTATGATTTGGAGCAGGAGAAAAAAAACTAAAATGAAGAGTGAAAATGTGGTTTACCCCGCCCACATGGAATGATTTACTTTTTCTCTTACACACACTATGTGAAAAAAAACCTTCAATCACTGTTGTGGTCAGTAACAGGACTTGCATTTAAATTTAAAAGACTTTTTTGCTCAGAAATCCTGCTCCAATTCATATAAAACCCCCACCTTCTCTCTCTATCATATCCTGTTTTCAAAAATAACAAAATACCTACGATTTCCCCCAGTAAAATAAAAAGCAGCAAATATAATAAAATTACAAAAAAAATCTCTACTCATTTCTCCAATCCTATGGCAATGCAGTATAAGGTTCAGGTGGGCTTAGTGTACAAAGTGCGGGCATGTGATCACTCCCAAAAACAATCAGTGCCAAACCCGGGCATTCACTCATAGCCAATAGTAACACCATTGCTGCGTATAAAAAGACTGAGGGGGCCACAATCAGGGTTGTGGCTACTTTGAAAAAAAAAACCAAAGAAAACGCTTTTAGGCTCTACACTGGATCATCGTGGGATGGAGAGGTGAGTTGCTTGATCACCTTTCATTCTCTTTTCATTTTTTTCAAAGGCGGGACCCCCCCTTTTAATTTTAATTCATACCACCTCTTTTAAAATTTATGTCCCTTTCAACTCTGTGTTTATACAGAAAGGGCTATTCTACACTGCAAAAGAAAAACGTCCTTTTTTTCAGCGTTTTTCTTTTTCCAAAAAAAGCGGAAAAAAACGACTGTAACCCTCCCCCCATAGATTTCAAATGTAAAAACGCCTGCTGTCTAAAACGAGTTTTTTTCTGCTTTTTTTTTTAAAATTGGCCCGTATTTTCAACAGCTCAAAAAAAACGCCAGAACACGGCAGAAAATGTACTACAGGAGTCTATGGAAAGCGCCAAAAATTCCCGGGTTTTTGGGCTTTTTTGGCGTTTTTTGGGCGGGCTTTTTTTTGCCGCGTTTTTCCCAATGAAAACCCTCCCGGGAACCCAAGTCCCACCTAAATGGTGTTAAAAAAGGGTTTAAAATTTTGAAAATTTCATACAATGCCTGAAATTTCCTTTTTTTTGTACCTTTTTGAATAAAATGACATTTTTTGGGCCCCCGCTAACTTTTTGCGAAATTTCCATTTTTTTTTCCTAAAAATAAATAAAATAAAAACGTTATCTCGTTTCTGACCCCAAAAAAACATTTTTTTACGGTTTTTTGGCCAAAAATTTTTTTTTTTTTAACTTTTTTTTGGAAACAAAATGATTTTTTTTTAACAGATTTGGGGCGCTAATAAAGTAACCTCCGGTTCTGCCCCCAAAAAATAAGTTTTTTACAATTTCGGCGCCAGAATCCGTTTTTTTATGGCTTTGGGGCTAAAATCCGTATTTTTAAACAGTTTTTGGGCAAATAAAGTGTTTTAGCTTTTGACGAAAAAATAAATACTTTTTTTCCCCCGGTTTTTCCGGTCCAAAATCCGTATTTTTAAGATTTTTGGTGCAAATAAAGTGATCTAGTTTTTGACAACCAAAAAAAATTTTTTTTTAACGATTTTGGCCCCAAAGAATCCTTTTTAACGGTTTTTGGGCGCTAAGATCAATATTTTTAAAAATTTTTTGGCGCTAAAAAGGGAAACTCGCTTCTGACACAAAAAAATTTTTTTTTTTTACAAATTTTGGGCGCAAAAGCGTTTTTGGGGTTTTTGCCGCTAAAATCCTTTTTTTTAACAGATTTTAGGCTAATACATTTTAACTTGCTTAGCAAAGTTTAGGGTTTTTTTTTTTTTCCGGGTTTTTGGGTTTCAAAACCCTGGTGAAAAATTTTAAAGTATTAAAACAAAAAGGGAAAATTTGGGGCTAAACAATGGTTTCCCAGTGATCAAAAGGGAAAAGGACTATTTTAAAAAAATTAACCCACCGGTATGTGAAATTTAAACACCCAAGGTTTTATTTGTGCATACATTAAAAAGCAAAAAAAACCCTTCCAAAAACCGCCCCAAAAAAAACAAAAAAAAACCCACCAAAAAACGGTCGTTTTTCACTCCCCTTTTAAACGGGCCCAGGGGACAAAAAACTAAAATTTCCATAAATTTTTTTTTAAGAAAATTCTTTTTTAAGGGTCTTTTTTTGTCCACTGCAGTTTAGACATACCAAACCCTACATCTTTTTATTAACTTCTTTTCAATACGGGTTTGATTTTTCAAAATTGAAATGGGGCTCATCCCTTAATATGCCCACTGATGCATCTTGTGTTTTCAAATGTATTGTTATGTAATTGCATTCAATTTTGCACTTGAAAAAAGGGTTCCTAAAATACCAAAGATTTTCAGCTTTTGGTCACTGAAAGCAATTAACCCCTTTTTTCAAAAAGTTTCTGGGAGATCAATATCCCCCCTTTTTCTCCCTTTGTAAGTAGCTGCAAAAGAGCCTCTTCCAAAACGTTTTTTCCCAGTAGGGGACCAAAAAAACAAAGGGGCCCACATTTTATAAAAACTGTCTAGTCAAAAACTCACTTTTTCCCCAAAAAACCCAAATCAGAAAACCCCATTTATTTTCATAAAGGGTTTCTGGAAGAAATAAAAGTATTTCCTTCCCTTTAACGGGCTATATTTCCCCTTTTGAAGCTTAAAAAAAGGGGCCCGTTGTTTTTCTGTGTTTAAAAAAAAAAAAGTACCTCCTCCCAAAACAGGGCTCCTGAAAATTCAGTCTCTGTATTAAAAATTAAACCCCCTTTTTTTTCGCAAATCCCCCGGGAAAGAAACCTGTTTTGTGCACGGGAAGAGAAAAAAACTTTTGGCACAGATTTTTTCATTTGTTAAAACAAACTTTTGGGGGGTAAAGGGAGGTCTGAGCGGGGAGTTTCCTCATTTTTTACTCAGTTTTTTTACATTACAACCAGGGGATTCCTATACAAAAGACACAGGATCTTTTTTTCCCCCAGCCCTTTTCAAACGGGTTTTCATTTCCCGCCAAAGAAAAAAGCAAACAACCAAGTGCGGCCGGGTCACCTTCGCTCCTGCCCGTGTCAAATTTTAAAAACTGTCGAAACTAAGAGCATGTAAGGAAGGGCGTAGATCTCACAGGGCCCCCCTTTTTTTTAAAGACATTTATTTTTAAAAATGATTAAATACCCATTTTTTGGGGGTCCCCAAAAATCAACATTAGATCGTGGCAAAAAACCCCCTTTAAAAAACATGTATCAAAAGGGTACGTAAAAACATGGCAAGGTTTTTTAGTCAGGGTTTTTTAGATGGATTTTAAAACCGTCTGAAAACCGGGCTGTCAATCATCTCCATAGACCCTTTTCTAAAAATCCACTTTAGTTATCTACACTGCAAGTTTTTTTAAATGGGGGGAATTTTTCCCTAGTTACATATACTTGAAAAAAGACACGTGTCCACAAGTTTCCCAAACCAAATGGGGAAAAGGGTTTAAGGAAGGGGGGACCAGGATTCAGCCCAGCCTCCCCACGGGGGAATGCCCTGGGAAACCCCCAAGGCAAGAAACCCAAACTGTTTTCCCTTTAAGAAAACCCCCTCTGGGCCCCAAAAGCCGCCCACCCCGACCAATTTTTAAAAGGGGACTTTCCCTTAATTTTTGTTTAGTTTCAGGGATTTTCCAAGCCTTTTTTGAAAAATACCCCAAAGTTCCCGCTGTGACCAGCTCCTCAGGCAGGCTAGTCCACAATTTACCTTCTCAAGTGAAGAAGGATTTTTTCCTTTGGGAAAATTAAAAACCTTTTTTCTCCACCGATTGGGGAAAAACCCCTTGTCTTTTGAGGGGGGTTCACTTGAAAAAATTTTTCCCCATAACTTTTTTTAGGACCATTGATATTTTTTTATAAATAAAAACATTCCCCCCGAGCTGTTTTCTTTAAAACAAATAAGTTCAATTCCCACTAACCCTCCCCATAACTAAGATTTCCACCCCTTTTAAGTTTTGGTTTTCTAGTCCCTTTTCACTCTCTTTTAGCTCCATTACACTCTTCTAAAACGGGGCCCCGAAATGAACAGCATATTCTAATGAGGTCCACCAAAGCTTTGTACAGCGGGAAATTTTTCATCCTTGCCCCCCGGCCCCTGCCCCTTTTAACACCCCCACCCCAAATCGTCTTTCCTTTAAGGGGAGCTGATTTAAAACTGCAAAACTGTTCTTTTCTATATCTAAAAGAACGCCCAATCTTTCTCAACAAGCGATTCTCACAAGGGTTTTTTCTCCCCCTAGGGGAAATGAAAAACCCAATTATTTGAAACCCCAAAGCAGAACCTTTCATTTTTCCACATTGAACCCATTTGCTAATTTATCCCAAACACTCAGTGTGGGCCCCGGTCCCCCTTGTAATTTTTACATATTCCATTTAAATTTCACTACCCCCCATACTTGGGGTCATCTGCAAAAAAAAAGTTTTTGCCCCCTTACTTTTTTTTTAATAAATCTTAAAAAAGAAGGACCAATACTTAGCCCTGCGGCACACCACTCATAACCGGGGACCACTCAGAGTAGGAGTCATTTACCACCAATCTTTGAGTATGTTCCAATTACACGCTGTTATTTCTAACCTAATCGATTCTAATTTACCCATTAACCGCTTATGAGGGACAGTGTCAAACACCTTTGTAAAGTCTAAAAACATACTGCCAGAGTTCTGAAAAATTCAGAACATGCACAAACTTTTGCCCCGTGTTCACACTGAACATGTGACCCACGACCATTCAAAAGCCAATAAAATACCGTCCGGATTCTTAAACAGAATGCGACCAGCATTTTACAACTGCCATGTGGCCATACCCTAAGGGTATGTTAACACGGTCAAATTTCGGCGTGCATTTCACGTCGCATTTGTGCTCTAGTACGAGCGAGATGCGTGCCGAAATTACGGTAATCCACAGTTCTCATAGGAACTATGGATTACGCCTCCTCTCGCTGGGCGTACAATACGATCGTATTGTACGCCTGGAGAGATAAGTGACATGTCTATGGCAGTAATGACAGTCTACGGGCCGTACATGCCGATAAGCGCGACTCCCAAACACCCGGCGTAATTGTGGGGCATATTGTGAACATAGCCTAAGAGACTAAGGCAATGCTATTCTTTACCCCATGCTGGACACTGCAGCCTTCATTTTTAAGATTGGCTGCAATGTATAAGTACAATGCATTAGTACAAGCCCATAATATGCCTGCTTGATGACTCCTTATGCTTGTAAAGAGGGAAATTGCAATCAGAAATAAATGGTAATTACTATTCATGCATTGTGTGATATATCTGTTTCATTTACAACACACGTATATTTTAATGGCTACTCAGCAGTTAGTAGGGACTATAAGGTTACAAAAAATGTCAGCAATTATCAATACCCTGGGAGGCTGAAACCAAAGCTAAGCCTCTCATGTTGTCTCTACTGTGTTTTTCTGTAGCAACACCACAAAAATTTATGTAAAACAGAAAATTCCAGTATTGGTATTATTTATTGCTGCTTGTTCCATACTTATAAAGGAAGATGATATGTAGTAAGAGTCTGGGCAGTTTGTAAGTAAATTTTGCTTTACATGTTACGTCTTTCTGAAGAGGAAGTGAAAGTCACTTTACATAGAGTTCTTTCAGTGGGTAATGGAATAGATGAAAGAATGAATCACTCGGAAAATATGGAGGCTGACTTCTAAGAAACAGTCATCTACAGGCAACTTGTAAACATGATGTCATTTTCAGTAATTAAAGGGAACTTATTATATTGACTGACTCCTAGACTATGGACACTGAACTCATGGACATCGGCTTACAGTCGGGTGAAGGACAGAGTGAGAGGGTATATGTGGCAGCTATACAGCACCACTAACTCTCTAGAACTACAGGCACCACTACAACCCAAGCCTGAAATGTCTGTCTACAGATGGATGTCTCTGGTTTGGTTAATATTCTTAGTCAAGTTTTAAGACTCATTAAAGATTTTTCCCATCTGACTGTTCTACAAAGCCTGGTCTTCACAGTCAGCTTCAGGCTCCCATTGCCTGTTAGCCTGGTTAGCATGTGGGTGGTTCTACAGCAGTGATTGAAATTTCAGCTATGGTATTCCTAGCTGAGCCTGTTAGAAGGACATTGGGTATAAAAGGGTTTTAACAGTTTGACACAAGGCTACAGAGCACTATAGGGTTAAAGTTTGTCAGTAAGTAAGAAAGATAAATAAGCTCCCATCCTGCTGATAAGAGACAGCAGGAATTGACATCACCATCCTGGCCACTTCTAGAGCCGAGAGAGGTGTGTCAGTAACCTAGGGAAGCTTGTATACACAAGCAGGTGATAAAAACTGCTCTAAACCTGAAATGAAGCCAAATCAATAGATTTAGTAATGATTTTTATTTACTTTTACCTACAGTTAAAACCAGAAGTTTACATATACTATATAAAAAGACACATATGTATGTTTTTCTCACTATCTGACATGAAATCAGAATAATCCTTACCCGTTTTAGGTCAATTAGAAAAATTATTTATATTTGCCAAATAATGTAATGACAGAGAGAGAAAGTTTTAATGAATTTTTATCACTTTCTGCAAAAGTCATGCTTCTGCTCTGCTCCGGTCTCCTGTCTGTGTCCGCCACACACACACGCTCTCCCTAGGGTGGGCGCGTGCCTGTTCATTGAGATTTAACGGGCCTGTATCCAGGGCCGGGACGACGGGTAGGCAGAGGTAGGCGATCGCCTAGGGCGCCTACCTCTGCCTGTCCCTAAGGAGCGCACATACAACTGAGGGCTTCTGCGGAGCAGAGAGCGAGCGCTCCCCGCTCCGCAGACCGTGTCGGACTGGCTCTGGGTCCGACACAGCGGGGCCGCCGGGTCCTCATAGCACTGAGGACCCGCCACGGCCCCGTGCTGTTCAACTGGGCAGCGCCACGATGAAGTGAGGTCATCGCGACGCTGCCTCTCCTCAGACGCACAGCCCGTCAAAGGCTGTGCATCCGAGGAGCTGCCGGAGGAGTGTCCCGGTGCTGGAGGCGGGGCTGAAGAGGAGCGTGCGGCCGGGAAGCGGGTAAGGTGAGTATTAATGTTATTATTTTTACCTGCCTTAGTGCCCCTATATACACCTGCCTGAGCACCTATCTCTATATACCTACCTGAGAGTGCCCCTATATACACCTGCCTGAGCCCCTATCTCTATATACTTGCCTGAGAGTGCCTCTATATACACCTGCCTGAGCCCCTATCTCTATATACCTGCCTGAGATTGCCCCTATATACACCTTCCTGAGCCCCTATCTCAATATATCTGCCTGTGTGCCCCTATATCTATATACCTGCCTGAGTGCCCCTATATCAATATACCTGCCTGAGAATGACCATATATCAATATACCTGCCTGAGAGTGACCCCAAGTCTATATACCTGCCTGAGAGTGACCCTATATATACCTGCCTGAGAGTGACCTTATATCTATATACGTGCCTGAGTGACCCTATATTTATATATCTGCCTGTCTAAGGGGACAATATCTATATACCTACCTGACTGAGGAGCTATGTGGAATATGCAGAAAATTAGTGACAGGACCTGGCGCAGGGGCGAGAAGACCTGGCGCAGGGGTGAGAGGAATTAGTGTGGGGGGGGTGCAAATTTTTTGGGAGCGAGGGGGGCGCCATTGGCTGTACTCGCCTAGGGCACCAAAATGCCTTGTCCCGGCCCTGCTGTATCTAATTACACATCCAATGGCTGGCCACCACCTGGGACTTAAGGAACTTCCTGCCTGTGCTCTTGGTAAGTTTGTTGGTGTTTATTCATTGATCCTGACCTATGAATTTGCTGTCCTGGTTACATTTGTTTGTTGCTGCCTGGCTACTGGAAACCTGTGCTGCTGTACCTATCACCATGCCTGTCTGCTATCTGCCTGTTGCTCCACAGCCCATCATTGGCTACACCTGTCTGAGACCCTCTGCCTGCTCCTGCGGTTCAATGCCTAGCACTTCGACTGGCACCGCGAGCGGCCATGTCAGGTGCAGTGACCTGGAAATCCATGCAGCCAAGTCCATCCCACCTTGCAGTGATTACTGAGGGGCTCCTTAGACCTTTTACCTCCCTGGCATGGGTTGCACTATCGCTGGCGGTTATCCACATATCCACACCTGCATTATCCACCCTATACCATGACAAGTGCCCATTTGTAAAGGCCCTGTTGGATGTCCTGGAGACTTTGTTCCATTTGGTACTTTATGGACTATATTCTAGGGATCATACTGTGGAGACTATTCAGGAAGCCTGGTACCTTATGTACTGTGACTTGCTAGGAAATGCCACATCATGAACTGGGAAAGGATGGCTATCCAGGACTGCTGCAGGCTGGCCATCAGTTTACTCGGAGGTCATTCTATATTCCTCACCATCCACTTCTACTTCTTGTGTGTTTGTCTTTCAATAAAGCTTTGGGCCTGTGATTCATTTCCCTTTCTCTTTTTCCCACTTCCATATCACTTGTCTGTTTCTTGTTGATTGGCCTGTTGCTTTATTACTGTGGTTGTAGCTCTGTTTGTAATGACTAGTGTATGGTTTATTGTATATTATGCTCTTGTGCTAAAAAATTGGATATATTTATTGTATTGTGTGCCAAGCTGCTCTATAGATAACATACTCGCATATGTCCAGGAGATAGGTCCTATTATATCGCAAGGATTGATGGCTTAAAGGGGTTGTCTCACTACAAGGATTGCTTTTTATTTTAAAGATCTTGCAAAAACAAGTCACTTTGCAATATGTGTCCATTAACAGTGTCCTACCTATTGATAAATATCCCCTCTTGTATGGGCTGCATCAGCTCCTCAGGTTGCTATAGTTACAGACCTATTCAATCTCTCCTGATAGGCTGCCAGCACTGTTTGCTATAGCTACAGACCTAGCTCTTACTGCAGGCCAGTTGAAGCCAGTAAACATGCCCCTGAATTCAAATGAAACTGAGAAAACACGACTGAGGTAAGATAAATCAATGTAGTGAGACAACCCCTTTAAGGAAATGCTGTGGAACTTTTCTGGCATGTTGGAGCATGATGTAATTTTAAAAACGGGTACAAGAAATATACTTTTCTTTTAATCTACCTAGAAAATATTAAGTGTAGAATATATACAGAAAACTGAAAATTCCCTGCCGTTGCACCCTTAAAGGGGTTGTCTTGCTACAATGATTGGGTTTTAATTAAAAGATCTTTAAAAAACAAGCAGCTTTGCAATATATGTTCATTACAAATGTCCTACTGATTTTGAGTTATCCCTGGTAGTAGGAGTGCATCAGCTTCTCAAATCACTATAGCAGCCAACCTGTTGATTTTTATCTCACTGGCTGTCAGTGCTAATCAGCTTCTCAATACAGGTGGGAGCACAGAGCCCCTCCAGCACAGTATGCTTCTGTAGGGAAGGGAAGGGGGGGGGGCTCTGGCTTCTGTGTCTGTGTCCCTGTGCTGCCTGGATTAACCCTGTGTGTGCCTGCTCCCTTCTGCTCTCTACACAGATTGAGGAGAGCAGAGATGAGGCTGATCTGTGGTCAGTAGAATGTGACAGCACTGAAGCATGTTACTATAATCATGATGTGTCTGTGGAGCTTTGACTATACTAACAGATCAGGGGGGCATGTGAACTGTTCATATCCCTCCCTGCTCTGCTGTATTAGTGACACATCGTGCTTATAGTAACTCACTTCACAGCTGCCCTGTGTCTGTTCTGACAGAGTTTGTTTGTTGTTGCTTGAGATGTCCGTGGAGATTTGTATGCTAAGCAGGGGGTATAGGAACGTTTATATCCCCCCTGCTCTGCTATTAGCATACACAGCTTCACAGACCTCTCCACACTCATAGATCAGCCCTCTCCTTGCTGTCTCCTGACTCTGTAGAGAGGAGCAGCCAGAGCTCGGCCACAGCAGCACAGTGCAGCTGATCCAGCAGTGAGCAGCAAATCTAGGCAGGCACACACAGGGTTAACCCTGGCAGCAACCCCTCTCGCCTTTCCCTTGCTGTATAGAAGTTACTGCAGTTGGAGGACGAGAGCTGTCTGTGTGCTGAGGGGAGGGGGGAAGGGGGAGGAGAAGAGCCAGTCAAGAAGCATGCCCCTGAATTCAAAAATCCTATGCTGCCAGACACCTTGAAGTAGGCTGAAAGCCTGTAGTGAGACAGCTCCTTAAATATTTTTCGATACTTGTATTCCTTTTAATAATCTTATATTGCAATCAAAATGCATAACACAGTACGGATATGTCAACCCCCCTTTTTGTGTCTCTGTTTGTAAGTAGCTGCAGAAGACCCTTCTCCCTATTTACTGTCCATAATAGGAGACCTAGAACACTAAGGACGACATGTATGAACGGGACTGTGCTAGTATTCTGGTGTACTTTGCGCCATAAGGTTGTCATAGCCCCGTTCTATAGATGTATGAACAGTCGCACTCCAAACTTTGGAACAGTTGGCAGCTGCCCCGACAATTTGAAATGCGCAAAAGATTTGTGGCGTTCCGGAGGGCGTGTCGCACCACATTCGTAGAATTAGACACATTTTTTAATGTGTGACGCCAAAAGTAGGCGCATAACTGTCAGATCAGCCAGACCAAGTTAAAAGTGGTTTTGAAGCCAAAGTTGTCGCCAATTGTATGAACTGCAGAAGAACAGGTTCATACATACTGGCGCATTCTACACTACTTTAAAGCTATTTAGAACTGACCTGCCTGTCGCCCTAAGTCCTACCCCTAGTCATGTCAGGCTAATTCATATGATGGAATGGTGAAGGAAAGCCACACCATGGCAGATCTCATGTTAATACATGCTGGTATCACATGTTAATAATTAAACCATATATATTTACCTGTGGTTTTTTTTCAAAGTGCCACCTGCCACAATATACCTGTATCATATAATTGTCTCCTCAGATGAATATAGTAGAGCTCATGAAGTAATTAATCCGTGTTCTCTGCAGGACTTTTACAAGACTGCATTTAAAGGGAACCTGTCACAGTGATCGTGTTATCTGATTTGCAGGCCCCATGTTATAGAGCTGGAGGATCTGAACAGATTGATATATAGTTTGGTTTTAAAAAAAATTCAGTAGAACTTGTAATTTATTCATTTAACTTATTTAGCTTATTCTGGGTTAAGGAGTCCAGTGGGCTGTGTTATTAGTGACTGACAAGTTTCTTTGTATGCTAACTCATACAATCAGTTAGCAATCACTGATAAGACCCCCCCACTGGACTCCTTAACCCGGAATAACCATTAGGTTAAATTAACCCCTTCACGACCCTGGGCGTATGAGTACGTCCCAGGGCCGCTAAGGGGCTTTGCAGGGGGATCGCTCCGCGACCCCCCCGCACAGCCCCGGGTGTTAGTGGTCAATCGCCGCTAACACCCGGCAGTAACAGCGCCGGCGGGTGGCTCCGCCCGCTGGCGCTGTTTTACCCATCAGACACCGCGGCAAAGATGGCCGCGGCGTCTGAATTAACGCCGATCGGTGCTATGCTGCGCCGATCCGACGACCGGGCATGGTGGTGGGGAGCCTTGTGAAGGCTCCCGTCACTTACCCAGGCTGGTTTGCCCCACTTCCGTCCGCAGACAGGAAGTAGGGAAACCGCCATCTTTGTACACCCTAATGCATTGCCTATGCTATGCATTAGGTTGTATTAACAATCGCGCCACCTAGTGGTCAAGTACCATAGGTGGCCTCAATGTTACAGTAAAAAAAATAAATAAATAAATTTTTAAAGTACAAAAAAAAAAGTATTAAAATTACAAATCACCCCCCTTTCGCCATTTTACAAATAAAAACATTAAAATAAAAAAAAAGTTAAACATATTTGGTAACGCCGCAACCGAAAACGTCTGATATATAAAAATATAACATCATTTATCCCGACGCTGAACACCGTAGAAGAAAAAAAAATTCCAAAGCCAAAATTGCGTTTTTTGGTAATTTTACGTCACTCAAAAAATGAATAAAAATTATCAAAAAAGTTGCATGCACTCCAAACTGCTAGCGATAAAAAGTACACTTCAGCCCGCAAAAAATGTCCCCTCACTGACATTCGTAGGTGTTAGTACAAAAAAGTTATTGGTTGCACAAACTGGCGCCGCGGCGCAAATGTCAAAAATAGAAAATGTTTGGAATTTTTTTACGGTACCAAAACATAACAGTTTTGGTTTTGCCAGATGCGTAACAACCTGTAGAATACAGCTAATACATTATATTTACCGAAGATTGAACGCCGTAAAAGCAAAATACCCAGAAACATGGCGAAAATAAAAAAATTTTCACAATTTGTCCCACTTGGAATTTTTTTGCGGTTTCTCAGTATATTCTATAGTATAGTGAATAACACCATTAGAAAATACATCTTGTCCCGCAAAATAAAAGCCCTCATGTGTCTATGTAGGTGAAATAATAAAAAAGTTATGGCTTTCAGAAGGCGAGGATGGAAAAGCAATCGTGTCACAAAACAAAAATCCCGGGTCCTGGAGGGGTTAATAAATTACAAGTTCTTGTGAATCTTTTCACTTATCAATCTGTTCACTTGCTTCTGCTTTATAACATGGTATCTGAAGATTAGATAGCAAGATCACCGTGACAGACTCCCTTTAAGCAAAATCCTACAGACTGACAATCCTATAGACAGGTTTATCTTCTGTTTAGTATTGGGTATGTAGGGTACATGTCCCTTTAATGTTTAACCCCTTAAGCTCCAGGCCTGAAAAGTACTTGTAAACCAGCACTTTTTTTTAGTTTTTGCTTCATTGCTTTTCAACAGTCATAACTTTTCTATTTTTTCAATAACGCAGTTGTATGAGGCCTTGTTTTATGCGGGAGAAGTTGTACATTCTGGGGCATAGTTTCAGTTTACATGTAAATTACTGCAGATTTTTTTTTTTTACTTTTTGTTTTTTTAATCATTTTTTTTACACCATTCACATTTCACACTAAATAACCTGTTAAATTAATTATTTAGGTTATTATGGACATGTGAATACATAATATGTGTAGGGTTTTTTTGTTTGTATAATGTATGCACAATTATTTTTTATTAGATATGTATATCTAATATGACACAGGTAGCAGTCAGGGCAGCTGAGGTGTGCCCTGACTTCAGCCTTATTATACAGACAGCCCTGGGGCTACTCTAGGTCCCCAGGGTTGACTGTTCATACGTTCCCCGGACTCCATCAGATCACTAGAAGTTCCGATCACACGATGGAGCAGGGGAATGCCCTTTGATTATGCCGCTGTTACAGACCAAGGCAATCAAAGGGTTAAGTGCCAGGGAGCGGAGGTTTCCTTCGCTTCCCAGCGCTTACAGAGACTCCATTGCATGCAAAGTAGGTTATTTAAATTACAATCTTATATCAGGGAATATCTCAGAATGCAAACTCTAATATAATAGCCTATATGGCTTCAAATCAAAGTTTTAGGGCTGCTTCATCAAAGCATATGTTTTATCTGCATTGCAGCTGTTTTCTTCTGTTCGGAATATGGAGCTAATTATGAACTATATGACATTTCATACAAATATTTTAAGAAACATAGCATTAAAGGTGTTTTACCATCTCATAAATTCATCTCTGAGGCCGGCTCAAAGCTCAGAAAACAGGCAAATGGGCGTGCTTGTGTAATTTTCCACTTTTATTTCTAAGGGAATTCAAAATATAGCCTAGTGAATGTGGTCAGTTATATTAAGAACTCCCATACTCCTATAGACATAAATGGGGGAGAGCTGTGCAAGCATGGCCATCTCCTTGTTCTGAGGCCAGCTCATAGCAAGTTACCGGCTGGCCTTGATCTTATAAGATAGCAAAACCCTAGTTCATCCATCTTGCAGCTAAAAATACCCATTGAAGTCAATAGAAAGCATTTAAAATAAGAATGCTTCCATAAATGGTCTGTATTGTTTAAGTAATCATTCAGTATTTCATCCATATTATATTTTTCAAAGGTTTTTTTTAAGTACTGTAATTCAATATTCTCCATAGAAAACAGCCTATTTGCATTACAGATCTGTAATACAGATTGAATACTGATACAGTTAAGATGACAAGGGCCAGCTGCAGGTATTTCTGGGTCTATGGGCAATAGAGTCATGTGAGCCTCCTTTGCACTTTTTTTACTGCACCTTGTTGTTTGTCTCTGTTTGCCTGTGTTTTCTTCATGTATATGTGGCCTCTGTTGTCCCCATTTGTCAACTTGTTTGTCATGTGCTTCTGTTAGAAATAACAGGAATCCTGCCATTTCATTTTCTCCTGCTTACTAGTTCAGATAAGGCTGTTTCTATATAACTGCTTCAAAGATTTCTCTGGACTATAAGCTGACCATGTGCACGTGAGCTTGATTATTTGGGAGTGGTTGATTGCTAGCCTTCTATAAAGCTGAGCTTTACTTGGTGGCTGGCATTGTGTATAGTGGTAGCTGAGAGATTGCGTATTGTGAGCTTGTTGCATTCAGTAATGTTTAGGTTAGTTGTCTCTTCTCAGTTTGTTAGAGCCCTGTTTTGTCTCAGTTATCTGTTGCTTCTGTTCCGCACCCAGTTTCAGTCTTGTGTTCTATTCCTGAGTTTTCTTTGGTGGCTCTGTGCTGTTTTGATTACAGTCAGCATAGCTAGGAACATTGGAAGGAATATCATCAAGTACAGGATACGGCTAAGGGTGCCTGGTGTTAGGGCCAGCTCTAGTCACAGGTTAGGAAGCAAGTTAGGGAAAGCTAGTTGTTAGTGTCAGATGTTTTTTGGTGTCTTGCTTCTGGATTAAATTTCGTACTCTTCTATCCGTGCCCTTGTCATTGTTCATCTTACTGTTTGTCATCTATTGGTAATTCCCTACATTTATTTTTGATACATGCTTTGTATTACTTGTATGTAGCTTCTGGCTGGCTACATTTCTATTATAAGCTTTGTTACAGCTACCCCTCTTCTTGGTTATCCCTCTGTGTTTCTGTGCCAGGTTTATGGCTGTTGTCTGAGCTGCCAAAGAGAGGACTGTTACCAGGGATACAGTGGAGGATAGAGTGCCAGCACTGCCAAAGCAACAGAAGTCTATGAGCATTATGTATTGATGCCCTAATACAGCGGCATGAAGGAGAACTCCCCATACTGTGTAGAAAAGACAGGGCTGCAGACCAATACTCAGGAAGATTGGAATGCAGCAGTGAGCACAGTAATGCAGTGGAGGGGGGAGTCTGCAATATTCAGTGCATGTGGCCGTCAGCACTTGGAGAGGCGAAGTGGGAGGACAGGAATAGGCCCTAGTATGTGCTGACTTTGCAGGTTACTGTTGCCTTCCCTGTTTATAACATACTGACTCGATATGATCCATAAGGATGTCCACATATGGCAGATATTTTTCACTTTCAAAAAGATATCGCTAATGTTTAAGGAATCTGCACCAGGGTCCACAGTTGTTGCATTGAAAAGTGTTAAATCCGTGGCAAAAATACATAGCTTTTCCACAACATAAAAATCTTGCTGTATGCTAATACTTTTGTAGGGATACTTTCTTCTAAAAATCCTATCCAAGTATTATACTGTACCATAAATTGCCACAGGTTTGCAGTATACAATCAGCACCACAAGTCTGCATCAATTTCCCCATGTATGAAGTACACTTTATATTGCACACAAATGTACTATACGTGTGAAATAGTCTTTAAACTACGACTGCAAATTACAGCATTACCACCACTACATGTTAAGCTATAGGAAATGGTAGTGACACTGCGACTATTGTAAAAAATCTGACCCAGTCCCTTTGTCTTAAATATATTGTTCATGTATATACATGGTCAAGTTATGCTGTGTGCAGCATAAACAGCAGGTAGATGGGCTGTGAATTACTCATTAAGGTCCTATTAGTTTTTCACAGGTATCTGGAACCATGTTGGCCTCAGCGCATCCCATGGCTGCTGGAGAGTAAATGGGTGAGGATACATAGAGTGAACAAGATAACCAAGGTTGTCCCACAATTGCTTTAATTGGGTTCAAGACTGGGGCATTTAGGGCATGTCCCACGGCAATGGACAAATACTGGTCGGTATACCAGTCGGAGGGGAAGGCTTTTCTCCGCGATGAGCGGAGAAAAGCCCTCCCCCTTCACATGGACATGCACATATTTCGTCCAAAAACCGGACGGAAGAATGGGCATGTTCAATCTTTCTCAGGCAGCCCGCCGGGTGGAAAACCCATGCAGTAGGGACTGCTGCATGGGTTTTCCATTGAAGCCCGTTGTGCTCGTTTGCGGCTGGTTTTTCAGACGGTCTGCAAAATCGCAAGCCGTCTGAAAAACCTGCCGCAAACCCGTGCCATGGGGACATGCCCTTAGAGGGCCAAGGTAGCAATTGAAAGTCTTGATCATGCCCTTCCAACTAATGTAGTGCATTTCTAGTTGCAAGAAATGTCAAATTGTCTTGCTGGAAGATCCCATTTGCCCAAGGGAACACAATCAGCATGCATGGGTCTACGTGATCTGCTGGATTCATACCCAAATCAGTTGAGAGTGCCTTCCACATGGATGAGTGAGAAAATGGCACAAAAACATTCCCCAGATTATTTATTTTTTGAGCGTCATTAATTCCAGGGCACTGTCCAAGCCACGGGGTACAGGTACATAATATAAGACAAATACAATAACACTAAGTAACATGCTGACACAGAAGGAGATATGACCTTGCCCGCAAAGGCTTACTTTCACCTCTCACATCAATAGCACGTGGTGCTGACACCTTATAAATCCACCAATCCAGCTCACGACATGTGAATTTCATAATGAAATATACTCTGCCAATGTCAAAAGCAGGAAGTGGTCATAATAATGTGACTCAACACTGTAGATGTAATAATTTTCCCCAAGTTCTTAGTAAAAATTTACATAGTTACATAGTTTGTAAGGTTGAAAAAAGACAAGGCGTCCATCCAGTTCAGCCTAGTTTACTAAAGTGTTGATCCAAAAGTTTATTACAAAAAAATGTTTCAAATGAGCAAATTGAACACTATATAAACCTTGGATTACTGGACATTTCCCTGCACTTCAGAGAAGCAGGCCTCTAAAGCCGTTGTCTCACTACAAAGTTTATAATGAGGGGACCAAAAATCTAAGCATGTACGTCCTTGGTTACCTTTAGCAAAGTGCTATGGTTTAAGAGAACGGGCTGCTTTACTAGTGCATCTCAAAAAATTAAAATATCACTTAAAAGATCATTGATATCAGTAATTTAAGTCATCTAGAGAAACCCATATATTGTATAGATTCATTACAGTATGAATTACAAGGTTTAATATAATATATTTGTGAGCCATATAACAAATAACAATATAGTCCTGGAGAACCCCTTTAATTTTCAATGATATTCTGATTTTTTGAGATGCATTAGTACTTCTATCTCTGACCAAACGTAACACCACTGCGATTTTCTGCAGCTATAATGTGCCATAGCCTGATGTAACAATTCAGAAGTGGATAAATGGCTGCAGCAGTAGTGTTTTATTCTGCCGGAGCCACAAATAAACAGGAGAGTAGCAAAGACATCAGACAGTAAGGCCATGTTCACACGGCTTAAAATGGGCCGTACTTCGGTCCGTAATTATGCGCCGAAGTGCGCCAATTACGGGCCGAAAACGGCCCATTCATTACGGTAATTCACAGTTCTCATAGAGAACTATGGATTACGTCTCCTCTCCCCGCCCGGCAAAGCCGCCGGGCGGGGAGATAATTGACATGTCACTTTCTAGTGGTGTATATGCGCCGCTAGCAGTGATTGTCTATGGGCCGGCGAAGTGCCGGCTCGCCGCTCTCACCCCGCCCCCGTCCACACGGCGTAATTGCGGGGCGTAATTACGCCCTGCAAATACACCGTGTGAACATGGCCTAACAGAGCTGATTCCATGGTCAGAGGAGAGTATGTGCTTTTCTAGTATATCAGGGCAGCAGTATCTTAAAAATACGTTATTGAAATAACCCAGACAACTATGTTAAGAAGTAGTTACATTTTTACAATCTTACGGTTACTAACAGTCCTTTGAGGGTAACTATAATGCTGATGTGACCTTCGGTGAAATGAGTTATCTTGCTAACACTTCACAAACTTTGTATAACTATTTATGCTATTTACTATTTGCTAATGGGAAAGCCAAACCCTAAATACATTAGACCACTCCCTTAGAACAATAGACTCATCCAAACCCTAGATAAAACCTTTAAAGGGGTTGTCTCACTACAAGGATTGCTTTTTATGTTAAAGATCTTGCAAAAACAAGTCACTTTGCAATATGTGTCTATTAACAGTGTCCTACCTATTCCTAGATATCCCCTCTTGTATCGGCTGCATCAGCTCCTCAGGTTGCTATAGCTACAGACCTGTTTGATCTATCCTGATAGGCTGCCAGCACTGGCTGCTATAGCTACAGACCTGGCTTCTACTACAGCCTAGTAGAAGCCAGTTAACATGCCCCTGAATTCAAAATGAAACCAAGAAAACAGGACTGAGGTAAGACGAATCAATGTACTGAGACAACCCCTTTAAACTCATGCAGACCGCAAATCAAACCCTAAACTTATTCAGAGCTAAACCCAAAGCCCTGAAACCATTTCTGGCTCCACACTGGCACCTAAAATCAGTTCAGACCTCAGGCTAGATCTCAAATATTAATTCAGGTTCCAAAAAAGACCACTTTCATTAATTCAGACCCGAGGTTAGCCCATAAAATGTAGACTTCAAACCAGACTCTTTAAATTAGTGACATCCTGTATCTTAATCAATTTAGACAGAAAAACAAACCCATTCAATTAATTCAGACCCCAGAGCGGACTCCTAAAATTAATTCCCAAAAACTAATGTAGACCCATGACTAAACACCAAAAACTAATTAAACTCTTTATCCTAAAATTAAACAAATCCCAGACCAGCCAATATTAATTCTGATCCAAGACCAGCTCCCAAATTTTAGACTCCAAACCAAAACCATAATTTAATCTTACCTTGGACCAGACCCTGCTGAACACAATGTCCTGACGCTGGCCAACATCAAAATTGTGTGCCAGGAGGATTTGCTTTTGTAGATGCATTAGAGAAGACACTGCCATCTCCACTGTGGCCCCCAATGTATGTGACGGCAGATCTTCAGGGGTAATTTTAAAATGATCTTTCCATGATATTTACCACAGAGAAGGTTTTCTTTCTGGTTACAAAGGGTGTCATTTTAAAATGTAGAGGTTTTATAGGTTGATCAGTTTTCAAATATCATAAGTAATCATGTTGTCACCATAAACTTGTGATTGTAAACAATAATTGCCTATTTTGGGTTGTATTGGACTGGTGATTTATGTATTGATGACAATCTATATGGCATGTAGACACCTATGCTAGTGTACAATACCCACTGCCACTTCTAATGTATTTTTCAGGCTAAATTTGTAGTATACACCACCCACCCCAGAATACACTGTTGTCATGGTGTCATAAACCTTAGACAACAGATAGAGATCAAATGTCTGCATTAGACAATGTGTTTTCAATAAAGCAACATGTAATATTTCCTGGCCGGAATTATCTAGTGCATGAGGTATGTCAGAAACTTACTATCTATAGAGATCTATACTAAGATCAGTGTGGCTTGATCACAAAAAATAGAATGGAGCAGAAAGAAGAGAGCTACTGCCTCTGTTGGGCCCCTGGTCATGGCGAGCCCTGGGCATGATGTGCCTGGAGCTGCTTTTCAGGGAAAAAGGTAGATAAAGAGAGGCAGAAAGCAAAAGACAGTATGTGCAGTCATGTTCCTTAAAGTGAATGTCTCCAATTTTTTTTTTTTTACTTATTAAATCAAGCCCCTGATCCATATTATTTTCCTCTCAGTAGTTTTTACTTCCTGATTGTAGATTTCTCAATTTGGCCGTCTATATATGATTGTGGGAAAGACATTCTTACTCGGGTGGGCTCCAGGCCCCTGAGTCTGACACTTTTGCACAGGATGCACATAGCATTATAGAGCAAGGTTCCAGTTTTTAATACCATTTATTAGAGGCGGACTAAGGGTACACAATAAAAAGCAGTCCATGGATGCGCCCGTGCTCATGTGCAGCGCTCCCAGCGGGTTACCTTCTCCTCTGCTCTCCAACACTCTGTTCCTTTCGCTTCCCTTCTGACTCAGTCGCCTGCCCGGTAGCATGTTCGCATATGCCACCCAGCTTTCCCAGGAACCAATGCCTGGTGCCCTGAAACTTTATTAGGGCACCTCCCCCATTCCTGAATTGCCAGTTATTGGTCTGCTTAACTAGTTTCTGATCACGTTCCATTTTTTTCTTTTGCTATCTGGTTTGACCATTGGCTTAGTTTTCTAACTACTCTCCTGTCTGCCACCTGCCCAGACCATTTGTCTGGTTTAACGAATTCACCAGAACGCTGACTGCTTGCTTCTACCCTGACCGCCTCTCTGCCTGTCCCTCGCTACCTTGTAGGCACCTCGGCTGTCAATATGAGTGACCACATCAGAGGTAGAGACTTGGGAGTTGAGAGTGAAGACCAGGGGTCTCTTTACACTCCACTCCCTGACATGGTTACTGCCAACCCTGTGGATCCACCACCTGCACCATGCCTGACACACTGCACAACTCAGCTGGTAATACCAAAGTCTTACTACAAAATTGAGTGGCTATTGGCTACCACATGAGAGACAGGTTTCTTCTGCATGTAGTAGCTGCAATAAGGGCATGTCCCCACGGCACGGGTTTTCGGCCGGTTTTTCAGCCGGTTTGCGTTTTTTTAGACGGCCTGAAAAACCAGCCGAAAATGAGCACAATTGTGCTCTATTGAAAACCTGTGCAGCTGTCCCCACTGCACGGGTTTTCCGCCCGGCGGTTTTGGCGCCGGCGGTCCGGCGGCAAAAATTGAAATGCAAAAATTTTCCGTCTTTTCCGGCGGAAATGTCTCTAATGGGGTGGGAGGGTGTTTCCGTCAGCGGGGAAAAGCCTCCCCCCGCGGCCGTGGGGACGGCCGAAAAACGGGAAAAAATTACCAGCCAGCAAACCGGCCGGTATTTGTCCACTGCCGTGTGAACGGCCCCTAACACTGTGCTCCATAATGACCTAGCAATATACTAATGAAATTAAAAAGTAATTCAGTGGTTAGTGTCATTGCCTGGCAGAACTGGGTTTGGATACAATCAAACATTTGCAACAAGTTTCAATGTTCTACCCATATTTTCCTGGTCTTCAATCTCCAAATACATACCAGTTAGGCTATGCTCATGTTTGTGATGTACATTCAATATGTAAGGTGCGAAAGCTTCTAATGTACATGCTAAGCCAAAACCAGGACTGAAACATACAGAGAGATAAAGTATAATAGAAAGGCTTGTACTTCTTCTATGTTTTGAACCTATTTCTGGTTTTGGGTAACAAATACTGCTGCAAAATACACATCAAAACACATTGTGTAATCCCGGAAAATTTCTGTCCATTCTGAGCCAAACGTGTCCATTTGGCCCTTTAAAATTAAGGAGGTATTCATCATCGGTTTTCTTTAAAAACATATACTGTACAGTAAATGCATATGTTTGTTTCTAGTTGGTCCCTGGATGACGGATAGCAATGTATGCCATCTATCTGGAGCACCCATTTAACTTATATGTCCTGGCATAAACAGAGGCCATAAACGACATGTGAACAGACATTTAATTGGTTTTCTTACCCTAGTGTATATGTACATTTAATACAGAGAAACTAGACTATGAGCTCCACCGAGAACAAAGACTAATAAAAGAGATGATAATCTCTCTACAACGCTACACTATATGTTAGCAACATGAAACAGTAAATAAACCAACCTCTGCAGTCCTCTGGTGCATATATTTCAATGCATTAGTGTTGCAGCAAAGAAGAATGAATTCACTTCTATTTTCCATGCTGGATGGGCGTCCCGTTTACTTTATGGGGGGTTATTTGCGGGTTTTTTTTTCTTTCTTTGTAACCTCGTTAAGGTATTCCCTTCATGTTTGCTTCATTCTCAATTATGTACACTGCACCATGTATTTATATAAGGTTTTTCCTGGGGTAGAAAGATTTCGGAGGTTTTTAACCTTTGGACTGGAGCGCAAAAGGGGGGATGGAATGCATCTGCGCCTGTTCTATTCATGCCACATTTTTCCCATTGGTAATCAATGTGAGAAAATGTTCAGTGAAAAGAATCAAGCTCTGATGATAGACAAAGGGTGTGAATAAGGTAAAGGGGTGACCCTGCAGTCAGGGCATTCCTATGCTTATTACGAGGTCTCCAAAAAAACTTGTAAAAACCCGTATTTGTTATTATTTTTCTAGTTTTTGGTTCGATTTTTTTTTCTTTTTCAATTTTTTCCCTGTTTTTGGGATTTAAAAATCTACTTCTTTCCTATTAAAAAAAATAACAAAACCCATCTACATACATACATGTTTTTTTTTGTTTAAGTAAATGTGGAAAGAACGAGCATGATAATACTTGTTTCAGTTTTTTGTCATGTTTCTGATTGTTACCGTTTTTCTCCCAAAAATCGAAGTTCAAGTTTTTTTTATTTTGTTGTATTTTGTAATCCAATTTCTGGTATGATCAATTTCAAGCAGTCTCAATGAAATTGATCCCAGGTCTTTTTACTGTTCCCGGTGTTGGGGCTTTTGGTCGACTCACTTTGTACAAAAACGCTTTTTCTTCAACTCTACCCAATTTCGATTGGGGTTTAGGGCTGGGGGCTGTGGAGGCCAAACCCGCAACGTACCCCATTTATTGAACCTTTCTTCGCCCAACTTCTTTTTTGCTTCCGTCATTTCCTTTGGGACCTGGTCTCCTTTTTCATACCCCATAGTACCGGGGTATAAGTAATCCCCTTGTAGGTTTCTACTGTAGATCGATTGGGATAAACCCTCCCCCTCCCGGTCAAAATCCCAAGCTTTGGCTGTGAAAAATCCCCCATCCTCGGTTCCTCCACGAACTTGACAGTTTTTTCAAATTTCCCAACTGTTTAACCCCCTTTTCCCCTTATTCTTCCCGACTAATTTTTATCCCCAGAGCCAGTCTATTTCTTTTGTAATCGCTTCAAATTACCCGTTTTCCCAAATTCTAAGTCCACTTTTCAAATTTTTTTTTGTAAACTTGGCCAAATTTTATGTGATATTGAAGTCAAGGCTTCTTCACTTTTTTTTGGGCCACCATTCCAGTCCTGTGTAATGCGTGTTTCCCGGTGCTTGCATGGACGCCTGTGATCTCATTATTACAAAGCATACGAGCCGCCTCCTCTGCCATATTTGTCAAGCCAGAACTGATAGGCCTTGTGAAGAGTCAACTTGTTGACTCTGATATTTTGCTTGGAGATCCACCTCTTGGCTTTTGAATGGATGGATGGAGTTCATTTCATATTCTTCCGGCTGTCATGGTCTCACATGATGCAGTTTGGCAATTTTCTAGGCCAATAGACCGCTGTCAATGAGCTGGATGATGCTGGTTCTCTTTTCTTGAAAAATCTTTTTCATGGCTACTCCTCAATTTGAACCAGTGAGCTTATGCCTGGGAATCAACCCAATACCATACTGAGCTATTAGGGAATGTGAGAACAGGTTGTAATTTGTAGTATAAAAGAAGAAAAAGATTGTTCCACCATCGAGAGTAAAACAGTAACAATGCAGTTACATGACAAGAATCTGTATAACTAAGTATGTGCTAAATAGTCAAATTGATGTATGAGATAGCCAAGATGATTGTCTATAATATGATGGTAGTCTAAGTTTCCAAGCTGTAGTGGTTGGTGCGATATGGACATGGAAAGACAAAAGTTCAAAACATTGTTACCCTTTTGCTTGGCATTGTATCTTTGTTACAGACAAACTTTAACACTTTAGAGCTATGTAGCCTTCTGCCCTGAGGTTTAGACCACTCCATTTTCAATGTACCTCTAACAGGCTCAGTTAGAAACAGCAGAACTGAAATGTCATTCAGTGCTGTAGAACCTTCCACAGCCTTAACAGGAAGCCTGAAGCTGGCTGTGAAAAGCAGGCTCTATGAAACAGCCAGATGGGGACAACCGTTTAAACTACCACCTTTGCCTGCACAATATTGTCTCTGTAACCCATGGCCATGGACGGATCCAGGATTACATGGGACCATTATGCCACAACTTTCTTCATCCACCCTGTATACTGTACACCAATCATGGTACCAGTAACATTTTTTTGAAAATTTGGGTGCTATACATGTTCAGATTTTATTTGCTTTTCCTTCTAACATTTATTATCTTAACCATAAGAAAGCAATTGCACCATTTTATTGATTACATTAATCACCATTAATAAGGTGTTTACTGTATTAGACAAGTTTCCAGGGATACCAAGTATTTGTATGTTACTGTATTCACTGTTTTGAGGCACCTATTGGAATACATGCATTGGAAATATGTATGTGTTGTAACTGTTTTTACACAGCTACTTTTTATGAATGTAAACTTTACTACGAAAATGTGTCTGGTACTGGCATATAGAGATGTATCTCTAAATGCCAGTAAGTTCTGTCCATGAAGAAGAATACTACTGAGGTTTTCTGGAGCAGCAAGTTGGCACCCTCTCCTCCAGTGGAACCCAACCTCACCAGATTAACGATTTTAGATGTTCATCATGTAGTTTCAGACATACTTTTCTGCCACTGGAGTTGCACATAACATGTTATAGTGTGGTCCCTGCTTAATATATCACTCAATCTTTATCTTATATAGCCAATATTATTTTAGAGATACCCATATTAACATATTCCAGATGTCGTTAACTTTTTGTCTATATACACCCAAAAGTGATTAGATAATTGGCTTATACACATGATTATGTTATGTAGTAGAGCGGTCATAGAGGTTCTTTTTTTGGAGTCAGAACAACTTGTGACATGCCGCATTGTATTTTGTATGTGCAGAAGAATTTACCCCAGAGTCTGACAAAGCCAGTATGGCAGTGTCCTGAGACTACAAGGATTCATATTAACGAGCCTTACAGGCATCATGGCAGTATGCATAAGCCTGTTACTGCAAGGGTTATATAAATTATATTTTTGTGTGTTCTTAATGAAGTTGGTACTCATGCTGACCTCTTTATATGTCACAGGATGTTTGTGTCACATTTTCGGGTCTACAATTTGGAGCAATGCTATATTTAGTGTTATCTTACTGTATGTAACCACAATCTTATATGAATTTAAAGGGATTGTCTCAGTATACACATTGATTGCATACTGCTTGGATATGTCATCAATGTCTGATTAGTCTGGGTCCTACCTCTAGGGGGAGGAACCTATCTCGAGCCCTGAAATCTCTCTGTTTTGAATGGAGAGATGATAGGGACTCTCCCACTGAAAATATTGGAAGTCCCGAGTACAGCAAAGCTGCATTGATAGATTGGATCCTAGCAATATGCCATCAATGTCTATAGTGAAACAATACCTTTGATGAGAAATTCCACCAGTTCATTACCATTATCCTAATGACCGTTATTTGAAACTTCCCTATGGCCTAATGCTATATCTCCACTGCATTGAAATATGATAGCATTCTCAGCGGTTTTAGGATTCTAAAACCACCGAAAATACGATTGTTCAGGCAGCCCATAGACAGTAATGGAAAAATCGAGCTGTAATCTACACAGATCGTTTTTTCTTAGCCCGTCTTTTGGCACCAGCATATTATACAACATGTTGTATAATACACCAGCGCTTTTAGTTTTTTTCATTCTCTTCCCATACAATCAATTGTATGGGCCGACAGCAAAAAAACAAGAACTGACCGCGTTTTTTTTGCGCAAAGCGTGACAAAAACCACGGTCGTGGATCGGAAAAAAACGGTCCACTTTCGGATGTTTTTGGTCCAGTGCAGTGTGCAGTGTGGACCTAGTCTAACAGTCCTCACAGCTGGGACTTGGCTACAATTGTATACAGTGCAGGCAATCTATTTCCTGTCTTCAAAGTCTACAATAATATAAAGCAGTAACATTTTTCAATTTCTTTCCAAATTTCAGTTGCAAAACCTGCAGAATACAGCTCTGAATTGTAGTTCTTGCTGTAACTAAGAATTACCACTAGATGAACAAAGCAATGTATTTAAAAAGTTGCTCAACTTCATATGCATATTATTAATTTTCTGCTAGACGTGGACATACATCTTCAGTGCAGCTTGTTTTTCAAGTCACAGACAAGAAAATTAACCGTATAATATCACCACCAGGTTTATACATATTTGTGTGCAATTAGTCAATTTTCCATAAGTGCCAAACCACATTGCTTGTCCTCCCATGATGTAGCTACACAGTGAACTGGTTTAACACATTCTAAGGTCAGACCTTTTTCAGGACTACTGGGATCCAGAAGAAAGAAGACAGAAATGAAAGGGCCTCATGCCAAAACACTATGCACGCACATTCCATTCCTCCCAGGACAACGTAGTTTTAAATATTAATGAGGAAAATAACATCAGTCTATGCTCTAACAATCAATGCCAGGAAGACAGGATGGAATCAAAACCCAACCCAAGAGCTTTTATAATGTTTAATGCCATTATCATTCTCAGACACTGTGAAAGGTTCTCTTTGTAACATGTACATAAGTTAATTGCATATGTATCCCTACTATATACTGTATGTATATAGTGATATCAAGAATTCAGTAAAGCTGACCATAGAAATGAGCTGACTGTACACTTAGGTACTACTGTAATATTACCACAGAAACAGAAAGTCCAAATGGTCGGCACCGAAGTATAGTAAAAGTAAAAAATATATTTTTATTGAAGTATTGCCATATAAAATATAGTGCAAAAATAGATGTCAATCAGGCATGAAAGGAACAAATCAATGGTATGCTGACATGTTTCGGGTGACACAGCGCCCTTAGTCGTAGCTTTCGAGTTGGCTACGACTAAGGGCGCTGTGTCCCCCGAAACATGTCAGCATACCATTGATTTTTTTCCTTTCAAGCCTGATTGACATCTATTTTTTGCACTATATTTTATATGGCAATGCTTCAATAAATATTTTTTACTTTTACTATACTTCGGTGCCGACCATTTGGACTTTCTGTTTCTGTGGACTTCTGTGTATGCCTTGGAGCATGGTCAGAGCACGGAGTCTTTCCATTTGGATATTCGAGTGAGCTGATTCACTTCTAATTCTCTATTTTCTTCACTAATATTACCAACATTTTATATCCTAAAAATATTCAACATGATGGATCTTGTCATTTTGCTGAATAGTGATCCCAGTTCCTCCATAAAAGCCCCAAATTTCCCTCCAGTGAGATAATTAAAGTGGTTTTCTCTCTACATCGATTCATCTTACCTTAGCCCTGTTTTCTTGGTTTCATTTTGAATTCAGAGGCATGTTTACTGGCTTCCACTAGGCTGCAGTAGAAGCCAGGTCGGTAGCTATAGCAACCAGCGCTGGCAGCCTATCAGGAGAGATCAAACAGGTCTGTAGCTATAGTGAGACAACCCCTTTAATCCTTATCCCCTTGTTGAGAGAGACCCTACCCCAGGACCAGGTCAGGGTCTTAGCACCAGCTAAATGGACTACCAAAATGCTCATCTATCTATTGGCAATTTCCCACTTCGTAGCCTTATTTGCAGCAGAATTGATTTTAACAAATCTATACCAATATTGTGCTTCCTATGGGGTAAGGCACCACACTTTCAAATATATCCTGCTCCATTTCACTGGGGCATTTTCATAATCTAGTGTCTCAGATGTAATCCTTATTTTACAAAAAATATTCAGGTCAATGACTCCTTCCCATGCACTTGTGATATGACAAAATCAATAAAGCCCTCTAAGAAACACCATGTCTGAGCTTGAAGAATAGTTTCAAGAGACACGCTGAGTCAGATATCTGACAACTACCTCTTTAATGGAGCCGGTGGTTTTATGGCATATTTTTATGTATCTCTACAGGGTCTATAAAGGCATTTGTGAAGGGACAATGTAACACAGAATCTGACTTTGAGAAAACTCCAAACAGAGCCGAGGAAATTTAGGGACATCACTAAGCACAGCACCCATATGCTGCAGAAATGGGTGGTGGTCCCAACTGAAAACCAATGCTACCTTATATGTAATAAAGATGCATTTGTGAAGGTTAAACCAGTTTAGGATTATGAAAGCCTTTCTGTGATATATTCTAGGTATAAAGGGATGCATATTTATTACTTTGCAAGTCAATCA
>JAODAL010006036.1:0-137554 GCA_025379985.1 Phyllomedusa bahiana
ATATTTTTAAAAGTGTAACCCCAGCAAAAAAATTTTTAGTTTTGGTAGGCGGGGGGGTTTTTTACATTTTTTTTGCTTCGTCCCCTTTTTTGAAGTTTTTTCCCTAACGTTTTTTTTCCCCTTGCACTTGGCTGCTGGCATCGGGTGATTATGGGGGGGTGACTCAATGTTGAATTCACCACGCCCCATAATTTCCCCTTTTTGTAACGGGGGCTATGTAAGTCGGAACGATGTAAGTGGGGGGACCCCTAATTTAAAAAACCCTTTTCCCCTCCACATTTTCATTTGTGCAAAAGTGAGTTAACTGGCTTTGCCTGGTTCTTTTTTAAACATAATATTCTAAAAAGGCTATAAAAAAAAATTTACCATTAAAAGTTAAAGTAATGTCTTTGGTTTGTTCGGTTCCCTTTAAAAAACTGACAATAAGCTGCGGGTCCATAAAAAAAGCTGTAAAGACTAAGGGGGGAAATGTAGAAGATCGGCAATCGAAGCCCCTGTTTTCACTTTTTTTTCCCACAAAAAACGCCCCTTATGTATGTCGGCCCCGAAGTGCACTCATAAATGGGGGGGCAAACTTTTGACGCCTCCACAAAGGGCCACAGAGCTTAATGCGCCTTACTTTGCCCCCCCGCTTTATACATGCGGGGTTTTTTTCGAATGTGTTGCGCCCCCCCAAAATGCCCACAGCACCCCCCCTTCAGTTAGGCGCACCCAAGTGGTGAGGCTTTTGCCTAAGGCCTAACAAAAAAAGGGTATTGCATCCGACAGGAGCGGGGCACAGGAAAGGCGCATTTTATCCCGAAAACAAGCGAAAAACCACATATTTATGTCCCCTTAAGAGGGGAGACCCATCGCTGAAACCGAGAAAGGCTAGGTTTTTTTTTTTTTATTAAGACACCTACAGCTTAAAGGGGTTTTGCCAGGACTTGCCTTATCTGCTAAGAAGCAACTGTAAAAAAACCAGCGAGCTGGAGAGCGAGAGACACAGCCAGACACAGAACCAAAATTAAGGGGGGTGGAAAGCACTTAAATAATAAACACAACAGGGATTCTGTTTACAGAAGACAAACAAAACCTTTTTCTCCACAGCAGTTGAAAGCTTTTTCATGTTCTCGTCAAAACAGATAAAGCAGGGGTTACTCGGTAATCACACTACAAAGAGTGGATTCTGTACCAAAAACAACATATTTTACCCGGGGCCAGAAAACTTCTTCAGCTCCCTTTATCAGTTTGAAGTGTTCTCTACGCAAGCCCGGGCCAGCAGCTCATCGGTCGAACCAATAGAATTTTAAGTAACTAAGGCAGGTAAGGCAGCCTTACTCCTCGCTGAAATTTTTGTAATCACATAATTTAAAAAAGTGATTAAATACCCATTTTGGAGGATCCCACGTGAACATTACATCATGGCAAAACCACTTTAATATTTGTTATGTAAAAAAAAAAAGGAATAAATCGAATAACCCCTTTAAAGAATGATTTTGTTATCCATGTGTACCTCTAGCTGCAAAAATGAAGTACAATATAATTATAAATGTAAAATTTAATAAAATAATATTAATATATATATATAATTATATATATATTAATTATGAAAAAACATTAAAACTATGCAGAATTCTCCCAAATTCAAATGTGTTACGTCCAATATGTCATTTTTTACTGCATAGTGCACATATGTAAAAATGTATTAATAATGGGGGCCCAGCTGCTTTTTGACAACAAAACTAAAATTTTCGCTGAAACCTTACTTTTTGATTAAAAAGCACATGAAAGAAAAATGAATAATAATAATATATTAAGTAACATATTAGAAAAATTGTACTGGGAGTGAAGGGAGAGGCATAGGTCAAAATTAGGTTATATATGAAAAAGGAAAAAGGTGAGTCAATATTGCAGGAAATGTAAGAACTGGAGTTCACCTCTCTAACAAATGGAGGCACTTGAAGAATGCCTCACACCCCTCCTTTAAAAACTGTACGCAATTAAATCCTCAAACAATGGAAACTTTAAAGGGGCATGAATTACAAAGGGGGAAAAAGGTTTTTGAACAAAAACCGTAGATAGAAAATTGCTTGAAAGTGGTAAGGTAGTGGTAGAAAATCATTGTCTGTTTTGTACATCACTGTGTACACACCTTCACAGCTATTAACAAGAAAATGATTGCAGCACGGTAGACACCCCATCCTCCCCCCCTTTGTGTCCGGGGTATAAAATGCATACAATCATGAAACAGAGGAAATTAGTAAAAAAATACCAATTTTTCCCAAAAACCCTATATCACCATATTCTATGTCAGGATCATTTTTCCACAGTGTCCCAACAGATACTGGTGTCTTAGCTACAAAACATGAGGTCAATGGGGCCTTACAGTAACGGCAAACATGTTAGCAGGCCATCTATCACTGTCAGGAATTCAAACTTTTACTATAGTCTCTGGTGGCTCCAGACAGAACAATATTTTATGCCTTCTGGGCTATAAGAGCAGATCTGTCCTGTAATATCCTACCCTTACAAAAGGCCACATATGCGTTCCGTTGACGGATCCACTTTAAAGTGAATGTCTTGTGTATTTATTGTTAGTATTTATTAGTAAGATTTCGGTCTAAAAAATAATGTGATTTTATTTTAAAATGTTGTAGCCAAATTTTTTTTTTTTAAATACTTTCCCAAAACGATGCTGGGACACAGATTTACTTTTTAGTCTGTAAAACCCCGTGTTTCCCATTAACCCGATTTCTCATATCTTTCCCCCCAAAAAAAAACATTTTACTCCTTGCATAAAAAAACTAAACAACAGCAAAATATGGGGCCTTTTAAAAAGCAAATGGCAGCGGGACGATATCTTTTTCTCCAATATTCAGACATATACTTGCAGCTATCCATAGATTCTTCTAGACTATGTTTTTGCTACAGCCATAGCATATGCACATTGTAATGGATACTTGTTAGGCCATGTTTCCACTGCACACATTTTCGCTGTCGTTTTTTTCAGTGTTTTTCGTTTTCTATAATTGCGGAAAAATAACGACTGAAAACAGGTCCGTTACACTTTAATAGTAAAAACTTTCTGTAGTCTCCACAGAACTTTTTTTTCTGCTCGTTTTGTAACACGTTACAAAAAACGACAGAGCAGGGCAGAACATTTACTATTGAAGTCTATATAAACCGCCGGACGTTTTTTTGGTATATGAATTTTGCATACATTAAAAACTGTCCGCAAAACTGAAGACCACCCAAAAAACTTGTCGGAAACACAGCTGCGTTGGACAAAAAAAACTAACGTTCAAAGCAGTTTTTAAGTTTTGGTTTTCAATGAGTTTTTTTGCCCTATGCGGTGTAGACCTAGTAAGAGTATACTGCAGCACATATTAACTTCTAATGGTATTTGCATCTCACTAATCATTACCTTGGAATCAGCCTGCAAGCTCATAGCTGGACAAAGGTTGTTAAATTATCCAGAATTTTTCATTATATTGTGGCATACAATCATATATGTATACGCAAATCATCACCAAAACATGACAACTACTCTACCTACTATTATAATCGGAGTACATTTCCCTCTGCAGCAGGTTGCAAATTGAGCTTAGTTTTCTCTACCATTCAGGAGTTAAAAACTTTGTCCTGACTACTAGAGTCCAATTTTTGTAATATCACCTTCAATAGCCCATGTGTATTTTTATTGGCCAAAAGTATGAACAATAAGTATTCCGAGCAACAACGCAGTATTCCATTGGCCATTTTTAGTACCGTATTTTTTCAGCGGCCCCCAAACTCTCATGCTTACAAAGTCCTAGTACCCAGTAGTGGCATTACAGTCATTGTACAATGATAAACCAATCACTGGTCTAAACGGTCAAGTCCTGTATATGGAAGTAGTCACTACTGAGGCCAGTATTTGGCTCACAGTCATTCAAACAATGAAGGTTGTTGGCAAGGCTTCAGCAGGAGAGTTGAATTCAGTTCATTTTTTACATAGTTACATAGTTTGTCAGGCCGAAAAAAGACATACGTCCATCCAGTTCAGCCTATTGTGCTAAAGTGTTGCTAAAGTGTTAAAGTGTGGATCCAGAGGAAGGCAAAAATCTTGGAAAAACCCTTTAATGATTATCTTTAATGACCATAAACTTAAATTGTTAACAATAATGGTTATATCAGTTATTCTACTCAAATAATTTATGTGGTTGTCCAAAATTAGACATTTATAGCACACCCATAGTACAGGACAGTACCTTCTAACCCCAATCAGCATGCAAAGATGGTAGCTGCATAAAAGACTTATTAAGGTTGTCACAAACCTTTGTTAGTCCCAACATGTCTTTTTAGTACACTCATGTGTTCCTCATGAAATAATTCCAGAGCATCTTTCTTAAAACTTCTGTGGTTCCTCTGTTATTTCTTCTAGAATTTCTTTAGCAATCTGTCAGATGGGTAATACTAATTGGGGGGAGGGAGGGTGTCTGCACAATATGACAATCCTCGGATAACTGGACTGATTCAGGAATACATTTCTATAAGGAACATACATGTGAAGAGATGTCATGGGTGCTCTTTAATAAGGGTTACTTGGTTGAAAGAGAGTCAACTTCACTGAAAATTGGCCCCATTCGCCCTTTAGAAGGCTAAGTATTACAGTAAACAGTCAGCGTGCAACAGTAACCTTATTGCAGAGCCAGATTTCCAATATTTTAAGTTGGAAACCACGCAGATTCAGACTTGAAATTCTCATCTAAAACCAAAAGTAAACCATTCCTATTGGCATCAATAGATAATACACGTTGTAGTGCATATAACATATTTCCGTCTTTCAGTTTTTTGCTGAAAAAAAAACTTCGAACATGTTCATTATTTGTCCCAAAAATAAGTGGAAATTGACTACATATATCAATTGGGATAGCTAAAAACCATGACAAAAGACAAAAGAATGGCCTGGAATACCCATTGTACTGCAAATCCCAAGTGCAGCTTGCCTCCTTCCTATAATGCATTCTTACGCCATCTGTTCCCCAGTTAAAGGAGTTGTGCCACGAAAGACATCCACAAGAATCGATCCACAAGATAGCTGATAAATGTCTGATTGCTGGGGTTTTCACCAAATATTAAAACAGGGGTCCTGAATAGGATAGCGCTGTACTCCCCTATCTCTCTAGGTCTCATAGACTATATAGCAGCAGTGTGCAAGTCCAGCTACTGCTTCATTCAAATACAGGCAGTCCCCTACTTACATATGTCCCCTAGTTACAAATGGAGACGTATGGGGTGTGGCTGACATTAAACACTGAGTCATGCCCCATGATAACCAAGTGCCAGCATGCCACAGCTGCACATGAGATACAGAACGTTAGGTGAAATCTTCTAAAAAAGGGCACAGGCAGCAAAACAAATGTAAAAACTGTTCCCTGTATTATCCCCAAATTTTTTTTTGCTGGAATTACATTTAATAAATCTACCTGTTCCGACTTACATACAAATTCAACTTAAGAACAAACCTACAGTCCCTATCCCGTATGTAACCCGGGGACTGCCTGTAGTAGCAAGGGAGACTTGGGAGTCCCATTTTATCGGTCTGTGGGGGTCTCAACAGTAGGACTGACCCCAGCACTCTGATATCTATCACCTATCTTGTTGATAGATGTTAAAGGTCTTTCATTGCACAACCCCTTTAAGCAATGCACACAGCTAATCATATGATGTAAAGGACTACACAATTCATTAGTCAAGGCCTTCTTTTGAGATTGCTTAATGGTTCAGCACGTCCATACACATAAGATTGTGATCAGCCACAGAGCAGTTCATCAATCAGATATGAGATTGAATGATCCCTTCAGCAACTTGGAAAACTAAATCTTTCTAGTAAATAAAAAAAACCAAAAAACACACACACACACCAGGCTTACAAATGATCGCCACATTCAGGTCATGACATGCAACTGTACTTTCCAAAATTATGCACGTAAAAATTATAAATCATAGACCGCTCAAATATAGAAATCTTAGATCTCTCACATTTATGTTACGTGCATATCAGCTTCACTTTTTCATCAGTTTGTGCTAAAGTAGCACTTCTACGAGACTGGACAAAATGGCTAACCTTTGCACCTCATGTACATTAGATATTGTCTCTGTTTCACAGAGCCACAAGCAGCTTTAGACTCCTACTTCCTGTCTTTTCATGATCATGCTGTGGGTGGTTCTATAGCAATCATTAGCATATCATCTCCTTCTTCCTAGCTCTTCTAACTTCACTGACATGCGAGCTGGTGATGTTATCTTTAGTGCCAATGAAGTACTAGCTCAAAGTATAGACTCAGATTTAATTGATCTCCTTTGTTTGTTATGGGTAACACACACTGTTTTCAAGCTGCCAGCAGTCCTGTGTGCCAACCTGCGGTGACCTCACCTTCTGCTACCAGATAAGACAGAGAGCAGACAGAGAAAGGGAGAGCAGAACGGTAACCAGAGACATCTGTGTGCACCTGGGAGTAGATAAAATCTCCTTTAGCTCTTAACCAGGGAAAATAAAAAAAAAATAAAATAAAAAAAGAGACGTATTTGGAAAAGTCTTGATTTAACGTTCCCTACATGTTGAAAGCTAATCTCTGTAGGGAGATAACCCACTTAAGTGCCCATGACCTTGCAGCCAGTTCTGTGGTTGTCCTTTCTTGGAAAACTTTTGGTAGGCACTAACCACTGCATACTAATAACACACCAAACCACTTGAAGTGTTGGAGAAGCCATCTAAACTCGATCCCTGCCAAGAGATGCGTTGAGTATTACACTTGCTCATTTTTCCTGCTCACAACACATCTAATCGAGAACTAGATGTTCTATTGCTCTCTAATATATTTTCTAAGTAAATATATTTCTAGTGGTGCTATTGACATGCAATTCTCACTAGATATTGGTAACAACCCATCTAATCCACACAGGCAACGAAATCAAACCATGGATGTCCATTAATTAAGTTATATGTAATAATTTGAAATGACCCAGAGAAAAAAGTATTGAACACACCTACTGAAATGTATTTAATACTTCATACTAAAGCCTTTGTTGACGATGACAAGACGCCTCTTGTATGGAGAAAATAGTCACATGCATTGCTCAGGTGGGATTTTGGCCTACAAACAACTCTTCAAATCCTGATGGTTCCATGGGCTCCTTCTATGAACTCAGTTCCTTCCATAGACTTCCTATTGGATTCAGGTCAGGTGATTGGCTGGGTCATTCTAGTAGCTTTATGTTATTTCTCTGAAACCAATTGAGAGATTCCTTAGCTGTGTGTTTGGGATTATTGTCCACCCTTGTTTCATCTTCATCATATTTTTAGATGGCATTAGATTTTTATCAAGAGTGTGTCTGTACCTGTGGAAGCCTGGGGAAGGGAAAGGTTCTCGGCTGTCGTTGGAAGTGAAAAGCTAAGTGTAACTCCATAGTGTATATCTACAATTCTCACTCTCTCTACATACGTTGTCATTAGAATGGGCATTTGACATTCAGGACTCTGGGAAAGATGGGTGATTTTTTTTCTCTGTCTCTCACACAGTGATATATCCTGCAGATTATTACATCTCTGACCTTTGCAGAACAAAACTATACATTTATCTGTTTATGTTTACATGGGACTGCACATGATCTCTCTCTCTGCTGCAGGACCTCTAATCAATGTCACTGACAAACCCCGCACGCATACGTCACACCTCTACCACTGATTGCTGTCACTGACAAACCCCGTACACATACATCGCACCTCTACCACTGAAAGGTGGAAGGGGAGGGGTTACGAAAACATATGCATGCCAAAATTTTCAGTTTTTCAAATTGCAGAAATTTGTAAAAGGACATATTTTCTTTACACTTCAAAATGACTTACTACTTTGTGTTGCTCTATCACAAAATACATTTAACTTTGTGGCTGTAACATTTAGAAATGAGGAACATTTCAAGTGGTATAAATACCTTTGTGACCCACTGTGTATATATAGGTCACACAAATAATGGGTGAAATAAGTATTGAACACGGCATCAATTTTCTTAGCAAATCTATTTTTGAAGGTGTAATTGGCATGAAATTCTCATCACATGTCAGCAACAAACCACCCAATCCACACATGCAAAAGTCAAACCATAGTTGTCCATAAATTATGTGTAATAATGAGAAATGACACAGGTAGAAAGTATTGAACACATGAAGATAGAGAGGTACAAAAAGCCTTGGAAAGTCATGACACCAGTAAAATAATATCAGTTGGTTCAACTGATGTCTTATTACCAAGGTGCCACACAAGAAACGTCTCATGATGAGTAAAACCTGTGAGCGGTCTAAAAACCTTATTGTTGCAAAACATATTAATGGCATTGATTATAAAAGGATTTCTAAAACTACTGAAGGTGTCAATGAACATTGTTGTGGCCATAATTCAGAAGTGGAAAGAACATCATTTCACCATAAACTGGCCACGACCAGGTGCACCCCACAGAGGAGTAAAAATAATTATCAGAAGAGTTGTCCAAAAGCCAAGGACCACCTGTGGAGAGCTACAGCATAACATGGAATTGGCAGGAACAATTATTTCAAAGAAAACCATAAGTAATGCACTCAACCTCCATGGCCTGTATGCATGTTCACCACACAAGATTCAATTGCTGAACAAACAGCATGTTTAAAAGCACTGAACATTTTTTCAACACCACAACACAAGCCTGTAAAATACTGGATGAATATAGTCTGGTCTGGAGACCGAAAGTGAACTCTTTGGATGCCATATTACATACCATGTTTGGAGACCAAAAGGCACTGCATATCACACCAAAAACACCATACCAAAAATCTGCTGCCATCTACCAGGATGATGAAGACGAAACAAGGGGGGACATTTCAGCAAGACAATGATCCCAAACACACAGACAAGGAAACTCTCAATTAGCTTCAGAGAAAAAAAATACAGCTGATAGAATGACCCAGCTAATCACCTGACCTAAATCTAATACAAAATCTATGGAAGGAACTGAAGCTCAGAGTTCATAGAAGGAGCCTATGGATCCTTCAGGTTTTGAAGACTGGATGTGGTATTTTAGTGTTCCCTTTAGTGTATATATTTCAGACCAGTTCTCCATTGCCTGGAGCCTGCATCCTGTGCCCCAACGAATAATATGAGAACAGACAGCTAAGTTAAATGCCAGCAATAGAGATCCCTCCTGTGGTGCTATAAAGGAAAGACCCTATAGAAATGGGTGCTGTGTGCACTATTCATATGAGTACTATGTGCCAATATTCAAATATGTTATGTGTGGCACTACGGATAGGTACATTGTGTGGTGGGTACTGTGTAGCACTTTATAACAGGGGTCCTCAACTCCAGTCCTCAAAGTCCATCAACAGGTCATGTTTTCTGGCCTTCCTTAGCATTGCACAGGTGATTTCATTATTGTCAGTGCATTCTGTGGGATATCCTGAAAACATGACCTGTCGGTGGGCCTTGAGGACTGGAGCTGGGGAGCCCTGCTTTATAAAATCACCCTTTATTGAAAAACATAGTACTATGGCAATAATATAAAAAAGTTTTAGTGATGTGGATTATAGTTCAGAGGCTTTATTAGGCAAAAACCGTACAATACAGTGGCCTCTCAGCATACAACCACTGCAAGTACCGGGACAACCACTGCAAGTTTTAACCATGCCTCTAAGGAAAACTGGTAATTGGTACTAAAGACCCAAAATATCACCCGATATAATGTAAAATAAAAATTAAAACTACTGTACAGAGGCACTACTAGACCATCAATCATTGCATGCACTTCACTAATACAGTTGATTTTCAAGTAAAATATCCATGATAATTGGTTGGATCTTCCAGTCAATCAAATAAGCCACAGATCAGCAGTGTCATGAGACACTGTATGGTGAACATGGTTTCAAGATACAATGTCCTAGGAACAAGCACTGCATGGTAAAAATGTTGCAGCCTGAGATCAATGGAACTCGAGGGAGCACTGTGTATTTGTATACATAAATAAAAATGACCATTATATTATATGGTACCTGGCTATAAAACTCTATAGAAACTCATCCACCACCACATGAAAATACACAATACTACAATCAGAGACAATCTGTGATTAACCATTGGCATTCACTGAACATTGCCCTTGTATTCTTTGATAACTTGGTAACTGTGTACCTAAGGTGTATGATCAATGCGGCACAATACAAATAGTTAGACGCATCCTGATACTCCCATTGACTCATGCACTAACAATAATTTATACATAAAGTCACTTTCCTGTTTATCTGCGTCACCTTTCTGATCGGTAAGTTAATGAATCAGCAACTGATTTGCTGCTAAGCAACAAGCACTGTTTTAGAACCCTTACACTACTACAATTGATAAGATCATTATGTTCTGGCAAGTTATGTGAGGTATTTATGGGCATTCTGAAGAAGTAAGGTACGTCATCAGTGTGTTGGTTACCGTTACGGCATATTTACACGGGGCATATCTACATTTTGCTAAAATTCCCACAATGGTCTTATGTGTAGAAATCTGTGTATCTGCCAAACCAACCCGGAATCAGATGAGCTGAATAGATTTTTCAGGAGTTACATTTTTTGTAACAAATCTACCATTACCCTAAAAATAGCTTCCTTGTTTGGGGATGTCTACATGGATTGGGTTTTCAGTCAGATTTTAACATGGTTTTCAAAACCATCAAAATCTGACTGTAAATCCATCCACATAGACCTCAAAAGAAAATCTGAAATGTAGTCTACATATGCCGAAGTTTCTGTGGTCGGATTTCAAATCTTAAAACTGTAAAAAAAAAAAAAACTTGGAACATAGAGAAAAAATGTACTATTGAAGTCAATGGGGAGGCTGAAAACCGAACAGAAAATACGCAGAACAGTTTTTGGCAGAGATTTTTAGACGGTTTTCGGATTTATCCCCCAAAACAGTGTGATCTATTTTATATATATATATATATATATATATATATATATATATATATATATATATATATATATATATTATATATATATATATATACACACATACTATGTACATTTGGGAGAAACAATGTGGGCATCTATAGAAACCTAGATAGATGGATGGGTGGATAGATCGATAGATAGAGTTGAATATTGTGAGGATACACTGTCTGACAAAAAAACAAATTGTAAAACCTAATCACAATCTTCAGGTTTTACTGTGCAAATACGGATTCAAAATAACCTACCTATAAGGAAACAAATGTATCACTACTTTATTGAGCTATCATTTCTGTTGGTGTTCCTAATCAATAATAAATAATAATTATATAGTAATCTTTATTTACAGCACCAACATATTTTGCAGCTTTTACAGTGCAAAGGGTGTAAATACAAATATTACATAGTAAAGAGCTACTAACTGATCAAAGAAGAGGTGTGAGGGCCCTTCAAGAGCTTAAAGTCTATGTGGGAATAGGGCTGAGATGAAACGTGAGAAGTGCTTAGTTTACACAATGGTCCTGCCTTGTTTCATAAATACGGGGTAGTATACAAAAAAGGTGAATGAACCCAGACAGTACATTTATATACAGACAAGAGACCAGGTACAGTGGTAAAACAGTGATAGAGTCCAGGACTGCAGTGTGGAGAGTGTTATGTATGAGAGAGATTGGTTTAATTCTGTATCCCATACTAAATGGGCAACCAGTGAATGGCACGGGGTAGAAGCATCAGTATATCATTCAATCTATACCATTCTAACCCATTTTGAACAGAAAAATCATTAAAATCTTACCTAGGTCACTGATATTTAATAAGGAAAATAAATCAATACTTAACCGTAAAAGGTGAACATAAAGTCACAGTTACGTAGACCTTATTTAGTACCAAAACACAAATGGACCACACACCTCAAAAAGATTCTTACACAGTTAGGTAATCCATTAAAAATTATACCTATGCCACTGTGCCAGCCTGTGTGTGTACAACATCTGTGTAGTCTATGCTTTTGGCAAAGGCTAGAAACTCAGACAGCAAGTGGTAAGACGTAGCGCTGAGTGCTGCATTTGGGGGAACCTTTTTGAAGGAGTTCTGAGATATCCTTTTTAATTTTCCTGGGTTTGGGTGAGGGCAGTATGATGTAGCATATGCTGTGTGTTTGTATATAGGATTGTGACTGATGTCTAAATTAATTTAGGGTTTTAGAATTTGAAGGTATTTAGTGGTCTGGAGTCTAAATTCACTTAAGAAGTCTGGAGTCCCAATCATTTCATGTGCCTCAGTTTTGAATTTAATTTGAGATCTCAATCGGAGATGAATTTTTATATGGGGTGCAAGAATATATTTTTGGGTAAGGTGTCTAAATTTACTCAGGGCTAATTTTTTTATTTTTAGGAGATCTTAATTTATTAAGAGATTTAGGGGCCGTCCACACGGCTTATTCTGGGACTAATTGGAGCCGTACTGCGCGCCGTATCTGCACTGCAGTACGGCTCCAATCCGTCCCAGTAACTACGGTAATCCACAGTTCTAGAGAACTATGGATTCCGTCTCTCCTCCCCGCTCGGCGAATCCGCCGGGTGGGGAGAAAGTGACATGCAGAATACGCGCCGTGGATAATGCATGTCTATGGGGCTGGCGGGCCGCGCCCCCGCCCCTTATTCAAGCCGGAATTGCGGCCGAAATCCGTCCTGCAATTACGGCTTGAATAAGCCGTGTGAACCGGCCCTTAGGGTTACAATTTAATTTAAGGTTTGGTCTGGATCTGAAGCATTTTAAAGTCAGGTCTTAATTTTCGGGTGGGGTTTGAATGACCTCAGTTGTCAGTTTGGACGATTATTATTTTAACAATCCACATAACCTGAATAACAAACATAGCATAAGGTATAGAAATATACAAAAAATTAAAGGTAGACTAAAGCCACACTTGTGTATCTACCATTTGCACTGTTATAGTCAGGTAGGATTCTAAAACTGCTATACATTTTATACATTTCTAGCACCAAATATGAAGCTATAATTAATCTTAATAAAAAAAAAAATGCAATCATATTTTGCACCAACGTCTATATTAATGGCCACTTTCTTAAAAATACCAAACAATATTTGTCTTGTAGGACAACCACAACTCATAGAATTGATTGGGAAAACTATCATTTCAGCTACTGATCAACAGAACATATAACCTACATACAATACATGGTTTTGGACTGCTTCTACAACCATTTGCTTGCATGTTTTGGTATTTTATTACAGGTAGTATAAAAAAAAGACAAATTGGCATTTACTAGTTTGTTTGTTTTAGTTACTACATTGGTTTCATCATTATTATTTTATTTTTTCAATTCTTGAAACATCACTGCAATGTGTGAACGCTGCCCTATATTTACTGGCTCAGATCCTAGAATAGCTAATGGCCCTCAGCTGCTGGTGATCACTGCTCTACCTGTCCTTCTCCAGCCCTGTGTGTGTGTGTAACATCTTGCTGGAGTTACATGAGAAACTACCACTATCCTCTAGTTTTCTATGAACAGAGGAGAAGGTCTTTGTTATAGAGTGGAAATTTTCTAACACATTGGAAGAAGTCCACTCATGTTAAAGGGGTTTTGCCACGATGTAATGTTGACGTGGGATCCTCCAAAATGGGTGTTTAATCACTTTTCTAAATATATGTGATTACAAAAATTGCAGTCTGGTAGAGCTACAGGCTGCCTTACCTGCCCTTAGTTACTTAAAAGCTTCTATTAGATACGTCCTGATAAGAGCTGCTGGCCGGGCTTGCACAGAGAACACTTCTTATCTGATGAAAGGGAGCTGAAGAAGCTTTCAAGGCACCGGGTAGAAATATGTTGTCTTTTGTATACCGAATCCACTAGTTGTAGTGTGATTATCTGAGTAGATCCCTGCTTTATCTGATGACAGAGAACATGAAGAAGCTTTCAAGCTGCTGTGGAGAAAAGGTGTTGTCTTTTGTATACAGAATCCACTAGATGTAGATTGATTATTTGAGTGAACATTTCACTCGATCCCTTATTCATGGCTCTGTGCTCTGGCTGTGTGTCTCTCTCTCAGCTCAGTGTGGCTTGTTTACATTAGCTTCTTAGCAGGTAAGGCACTTCCTGGCAAAACCCCTTTAAGTGCTTGTGAGCAGGAGCAGCCACCCATCTAATACATATGTGGGTGTTCCAACTCTCCACCGACAGAGAAACGAAGGGTTGAACACGTGGATTTCCCTAAATACAATCTTTCGTTCTCTCGAGATAAGCAGCAACCACAGGTGTCTGGCAGCAGCTTATTCCCTATTCAGATTATGAGCACAGGGCAGGCCATAAAAATGCTTCAAAACACCACATTTTGCTGAGGTTTTGCAGCAAAAAGTGACCTCACCACTAATCTGCATATGCCCTAAATCTGTTTTTATTATAAATTCAATATGTGAAAAAGAGGATGCTTAAGAAAATACCCTGTAGGGTTTTGCAGTATTTTCTCAGTTTACAAGTTTCTGCACTAGAAAAGTACCTTCTATGCCCTGAATAGTTGTTTTGTTTTTTTTGTCTACACAAATTAGACTTCTATGCCTCTGTCCTGCTGATCAGACATTACAAGACGGTATTAGAACACAGCCTTTGACGGTGTTCTGTCAAGCCCCTAGCAACCATGCTTAATCCTATTAACAACTGTCTTTCCCAAGATCAAAACATGTATCCCTTCCTTGGCCAAAAGTTAGTTGCTAGTATGTAACCTGGAAAACCAGCTGTCAGAGTTAACAGCATGACGCTATACTATGGTCACTACATACAGTTCCATAATGCTTATATCCTAGATAAGTACGCAGAAAGACAACTGTGCTTGAAGACAGGCCATACAAGAAAGCAACAAATGATAGATGGAACGGTTTACAATTGCATGTACAGAGAGAAACAAAACAAGTCAATTAGAAAACAAATGAAGCCCTCAGGTTGGTATACTTTAAATGCCAAGTCACACCCATTTACTCATCAAAAAATAAAATGTTTAAAATGGTGTTCTCATATAACACAATAATATCATATGGATAGGACATGTGTGACAGGTGGGGGTTCCATCTCTGGGACCTGCACATATTTCGGGAATAGGCCCCAAAAGTCTCTTTAGACTAGAGTGGGTTGCACTTCTGCGCTACTCTCCATTCTATTCTATGTGAGCCCCAGGTACAGCTTAAAGGGGTTGTCTCACTACAAGGATTGCTTTTTATGTTAAAGATCTTCCAAAAACAAGTCCCTTTGCTATATACACTCACCGGCCACTTTATTAGGTACACCTGTCCAACTGCTCGTTAACACTTAATTTCTAATCAGCCAATCACATGGGGGCAACTCAGTGCATTTAGGCATGTAGACATGGTCAAGACAATCTCCTGCAGTTCAAACCGAGCATCAGTATGGGGAAGAAAGGTGATTTGAGTGCCTTTGAACGTGGCATGGTTGTTGGTGCCAGAAGGGCTGGTCTGAGTATTTCAGAAACTGCTGATCTCCTGGGATTTTCACGCACAACCATCTTAGGGTTTACAGAGAATGGTCCGAAAAAGAAAAAACATCCAGTGAGCGGCAGTCCTGTGGGCGGAAATGCCTTGTTGATGCCAGAGGTCAAAGGAGAATGGGCAGACTGGTTCGAGCTGATAGAAAGGCAACAGTGACTCAAATAGCCACCGTTACAACCAAGGTAGGCAGAAGAGCATCTCTGAACGCACAGTACGGCGAACTTTGAGGCAGATGGGCTACAGCAGCAGAAGACCACACCGGGTGCCACTCCTTTCAGCTAAGAACAGGAAACTGAGGCTCCAATTTGCCCAAGCTCATCGAAATTGGACAGTAGAAGATTGGAAAAACGTTGCCTGGTCTGATGAGTCTCGATTTCTGCTGCGACATTCGGATGGTAGGGTCAGAATTTGGCGTCAACAACATGAAAGCATGGATCCATTCTGCCTTGTATTAACGGTTCAGGCTGGTGGTGGTGGTGTCATGGTGTGGGGAATATTTTCTTGGCACTCTTTGGGCCCCTTGGTACCAATTGAGCATCGTTGCAACACCTTGTTGAATCTATGCCACGAAGAATTTAGGCAGTTCTGAAGGCAAAAGGGGGTCCAACCCGTTACTAGCATGGTGTACCTAATAAAGTGGCCAGTGAGTGTATGTCCATTAACAGTATCCTACCTATTCTGAGATATCCCCTCTTGTATGGGCTGCATCAGCTCCTCAGTTTGCTATAGCTACAGACCTGTTTGATCTCTCCTGATAGGCTGCCAGCACTGGTTGCTATAGCCACAGACCTGGCTTCTACTGCAGCTTAGTTGAAGCCAGTAAACACACCACTGAATTCAAAGTGAAACCAAGAAAACAGGACTGAGGTAATAGGAATCAATATAGTGAGACAACCCCTTTAAAGGTGTACATTGATTCCTCTTACCTCAGTCCTGTTTAATTTTGAAGTCAGGGGCGTCTGTACTGCCTTCCCCGAGGCTGCAGTAGAAGCCAGGTCTGTGGCTATAGCAACCAGTGCTGTCAGCCTATCATGAGAGATTAAACAGGTCTGTAGTTATAGCTGATGCAGCCCATACAAGAGGGGATACATTACAATAGGTAGGTAAGAAACTGTTAATGGAACTATATTACAAAGTGACTTGTTTTTGCAAGATCTTTAACATAAAAAGCAATCCTTGTAGCGAGACAACCCCTTTTACACACCTTTTGGCTGTACTCGGAACTCCCATAGAAGAGAAAGGAGAGCACTGCACAATCGTGACCCACTTTCCATTCTGAGCAGAGACTTTCAGGAGCATGTGCCTTAGGTAGCTACAGTGTCCAGAGGTGGTACTAGCACCTATCACACATTGAAGGCATGCCCTAATAATATGCCATCAATGTGTGAACACTCTTAAGCTGGAACCTAGAAGAGGAGGCGACGACACTGCGTAGAACATTAAGAAGGACCTGTGACATCTCCTGACATGTCTGCTTTATAAATACTAGTGTTCCCTGTGAAATAACAATTTTGGAACATCTCTTATAAGTCTATGTTGTACTGTTCCCATGTTATTCCTCCTTGCAATCCATTACCAATCTATCAGCTGGGCGTTACAAATTGTGTGCACCTGCACAGTCTGACATTGTGACCTGCACAAAAAGTGTGTACTGCAAGCAAGTAGAGCAAACATACGTTTGTCCGTGGACCAACTGCGGCTACATTGTGGTATCCATTTGGGTACCTTTTTTCCCCAAATATCACCTGCAATGTAAAGAAAAACAAGGTGCGAACCCATCCCTAGGAATAACACACACATTATATTATATAATTATATATATATATATATATATATATATATATATATATACATATATATACATACGTACACACATACATACAGTATTTGCTTTCTCATAGAGGCAGGGCCTAAAACAATGAGCCACTTGGCAAATCATCCTCTGTTGTTACTAGATTCAGAGCCAGAACTAGAACATGACTTTTTATTGCTAAGTCTTGTGACCAAATGTAATTGCGGGACTGTGTCATTGTCTACAGCCCTTTAGTTACAAAAACAACAAATTCTACATTGGTCAGCATGCAATCGTAATTCTTATTTTGATGACAGGTGCATTGTGTGAGCTTGCAAACCCTGATAACATTCAGGCCACCAGTTAAATCTATTGTTGAGAAAATGAGTTATAACTCAACGCTCATTGTCTGTGGGTGCTGTCCTCTAAAAAGAAAATATGGGCACTTACAAATGGGATTCAAAGAAAAATATTTAATGTGCACTATGTTATTTTTTAATACATTTGCATTGAATGAGAATCTGTAGTCTTAGGATCGTCAGGTTGTCTTCATCCTTTAAAATTTAACATGAGATAAACGTCAGCCAAGCCTACTAATTATGGCCTCATCTGCCAATTATCTACCATTTACGCGTCAGTAGCTAGAGATATGCCCCTATCTGGGACCACTAACTTCCCTGAATATTTGTACTCTCATTTCATGCAGAATGACAAGTGTATGACAAGAAGATACAGCACGACACATGGTAACAACGTCACTCCGAGGCAGAGGATCTGAAGCATTATAGACAACATAGGTAATATTTATACAGAGTCAATAAGTACAAGGAGATTTACTCAAATACCCCGTTGTAACTTCCGTTAGGATGAATCAATCTGAACTCAACAAATACGCTATACACCGTAATATATGTGTAATCGAATGCATTACATGCAATGCTGGAGGTGCTCTCTGCTTTCTACCAGACACTTTGGATATGATGCTCCATGCTCCTATCGGCAAGCATATCAGGGGGAATAGTAGCAATTTTACAATGAATGTTTAGCCACTCAAACCCCTGGAACCTACTACTTGTTTTGCGTTCCTGTATGACTATGACGCGATATGCTGCAATTTCACCTTTTTTTGCAGCTGTCTCACATGTTGAATCAGGTCTGCCAGTCTCCTGTGCTTGGCATCGCACATCACTGATTGCCTACTGTGGTATTCAGAGAAGGGTTCAATGATCCAGTTGTTTCCAGTTTCTGTACAATCTTCTGAATAACACTTTTTTTTTTTTAAAGTTTTTATTTTTAAAGAGTTTTGTCGGAATATAACAAATCAAATCCAAAAGGTAAGTCAGTCATAATACAAGGAGTAGCATCCCTACAAACCAATATTACAATACAATCAATGTCTCCCCACCCTTACAATACATAGACTCATATCTAAATTGTGCTTCTCCTGTGGGGAAATGTTACGCATATATCCACCTACGTATCCGGGTGCATAATATGAAATCGGGATGCACCCGCCCCCCCCACCCCCCCAATCTCACCAAAAGAACAACCATTCTATTCTATCACCCACACGCTCCTCAGATGCCCGAGCCCCACCAGCAGCCAGGGTTATTCCAGCCTCATCTTATCTTGCTCCCAGCCACAGACTCCATATGTCCAGGAACCCGTCTGGTGTCCCCCTAGACTCGTACGTAAGCTTATAGAGTGGTAAATGTGCATTAACCAATTGTATCCAATGTGAAAGCGATGGTGACTTTGGAGGCTTCCAATTCAACAGTAGGGTTTTCTTTGCATAGTACATCAATAACCGACAACGCTCGTTCATTCCTAGTTGGCACTAGTTCATCAACCAGCCCCAGTAAGCTATTTTCTGGTGCACCCGCCCCCGGCACACACAAACGGTCGTCCCTGAATAACACTCTTTAAGGGTACGTCATAAACACCCTATTTTTTTTCTCAACTAACTCTGACACTGCTTAAATAAAATGGTGATTCCATAGGTTTGCCCCATGAAGTCACGCTGCTCAATACTCTACACCACCATCCTGATAGAAATTCGAGTGACTGAATGGTGTACAGGGGTATGCACCCGGAAGTTGCAAACAGAAGTTAAACGTTGCAACAAGCCGTCCAGTGCCCACCTCATTGCTTTGAAAGGGGCATCCTGGCTTGTTCAAATCACGGTATACTAAGGAGCACATTACACGTTGTTCTGTTCACATTGCTTTGCGAGAGTTATTACAGAACATTCTGGACACTTTTGAGTAAATCTCATTTTTGATAGGTACGCAGCACATCCATTAATTGTAGATCTTCAGAATAGCTCCTGTTACAAGCTTCCAGATTTAGTAACTAGATGGATTTCTCTCTGAATCTCTCAGCGACACTAGAGATTGAGGAAGTGAATGTCACCAATCAGACATCACCCTCACTTCCCCATTCTTTCGTGTGTCTACATGAGACCAAAAGGATCACTTCATACGTGTAGACTTCACTGATTGATTACACAACATTCCATTTCACTTAATTTTCCCAATGACATGAGACAGAGCTGCATCCCTAGCCACCCTTGCAACACCATCAATGGATCAAATTAAAGGTAGCAGAGGATTCCTAGTCAGCCAGTGAAATGTCACTGGGATTATCGTCAGGACACTAATCTGACATTTTTTACAGTTATACCCAATGTAGTTTGTGCAAAAGACATGCATCATACTTAAAATGTGAGCAATACTCAGAATATAATGATTTATGCTGTGTAATTTAATTGAAAGAGACAAAGGGTAGCAAAAGACACTTTCATGGTCTTTCCACACAATGGTTTCTAAAATAGATTGGAATCGTACTCGAATGAATGAATGAATGAATGAATAGCAATTCCCTTAATACCATAGTATTCTGCGTCACCCTAACCATACACCCAGAACACATATAGACACGACAAATCTACAATATTTGAGTACATCATATGTTTTCACAAACCACTGTCATTTTACTAAAGGGTCTCAGACATTTATCACATATTGATAGAATATAGCTGAATGCAGCTGCTCTGCTGTACTCAAAACTCCCATTGATTTGAATGGAGAGCAACCACACTTCAATCAGGAGCTTTGGGGGCTCATTCTCAAGATAGGTGTTGTTCCCAGAGTTACAACCTGTATCAGACATTTTTGGCATATTCTTTCAGAATTCCATAAAATGTCTGAGATGGGAACAGCTCTTTAAAAAAAAAACTAAGATTTTTTAAATGATCTCTAAGGCATCTTTCGCACAAACATTTTGCATAACTTTTTTTTTGTCAAAGAAACACTTTAAAACCTCTATACATTTGTTTCAGGTTTCTTCAGGTGTTTTTTTCTTAAAAAAAAGCTTTGTATGGGTACGTGTTTTTCATTGCATTTTCCATTACAAGATTTGTAATGTGGAAAAACAACACATAAAAAGCGCATGAAAATACAAGGCACATTTTTTGGTGCAAAAAATAAAAAACATACAACAAACAACCTAAAAATAGCCACACCTACAGCATGATGGGGGGGGGGAGGGAGGAAACTCTACTGACCCTAAAGTGCAAAAACATCACAAATAAAAAGGGAATCTCTGTAGCGTGTTCTATAGTTCTCTACTGACTTCCAGCTAACATCTGGTGGTTGCAGTTTTTGCAAAAAAAAAAATAAAAATCAAAAATACATTTTGTTGCAAAAATACAACTTGTGAAACCACCGTAATGGGGATGTTAAGTTCCCGTCACAACCCTCAGCGGGTAGAAGGGATAGTGCCTGGCCTTCTTTACATATGTCCACATTGAGATATGGGTGTATTCCTCTGCTGTAACCTCTATTCCCATTGCAGGTGCTAATGCAGAGGCGTAACTTGAAGCCTCTGGGCCCTAGTGCAAAAATTGAAATGGGTCCCCCAGCTACTATGTGTTATTTATAATACTGGTGTCTTTCTATGTGGCAGGAGGGCTTTTGGGCCACCTCAGGCTGCGGGACCCGGTAGCGACTGCTACCTCTGCACCCCGTATAGCTACGCCCTATGCTAATGGACCTTTGCATGGATCTACCTAAGGGTAATTAACCTTCTGCTATGTTGGCGGAAGCAGCTGAAGAACCTCTTCAAGAAGGTATAAACTTCCTACAAAATCTGGAAGCATAGGTGTCACACAAAATAACTGTGCCCCCCTCTAATCCTTTATTTACCTGCAATGTTTATCTATTGAGATCAAATTGTTATTTTATTTCAAAATGCAAATGGTTTTACCATAGTATGTTATAAAACCACTGAAGAACAAGTTGTGAGCGGACATCAGGCACTTACCGGTTTTGGCATGGTTGCTTCTTTCTCAAAGCCTTTTTCCAAATTCAAAAATTTCTAGATTCCAAGATCAATATTTCACCGTGTCCTGGAAACGATAAAAAATAAAGGCACTTAGGTGAAATGAGAATGATTGAAGCGGCAAATCCAAGCCCCTCAGCCCTCTGCCACGCACTGTGCTCCTGCCATCCGGGATGCGAGGATTATTATGGGAAGCAGCTAATTTAAGGTTTTGTGCTCAGGTCTATGAATCATAAGTAAAACAAGTCCTTCCAAGTCACTCAGAAGGAACATGCCTCACCCAGTGGCAGAAAGTCCAATTACAACCTTTGAAAGGTCATTTCCACCACACCCAGAATGCTAAACACACTCAGTATCTTAGGTTCTTACATTACCAACCATCGCTCGACGGTATTACATCTGATTACTCATGAGCGCTATCTTAATCCAGCAATGTCACTTGGTTTGCACCCAAGGAGGCATATATCACCTTCAGAGAGCTTAGGCTAGTGCCAACCTGCCCAATGTGTGCCGCCCATGAAATCTGCCCCATACTAAATCCTAGAGTATAGACACTAGTGCAGAAATAAGGTGAGGGTGGCGCTGTCCCCCAATGTCGCCTACAGGGATGAGGGGCTCCTGTTCTATTACAGGGTTAAACACTACAGATGGGGTAAATCTGGACTAAGCTCCATTAGCCGCACTTTATAAAAAGCGTAGAAAACGGACTTCAGCGACAAGATAAGCGCACGTCTGCTGGGACCTCGGTGACGGACGTGGGTCAGAGAAGAGGTGGCATGCCGGTGAATGACCCCACCTGTGGCAGAGTTCACCGTGAGGCAATGCTCCTCAGCTTGCAGCAATGGAGGCAGCCCCACCTCTACCTGGCTGACTACTAACTTGTTCTGCCACTTTACAACTTTGTAGCCGAGACGCCTGCCATGCCCTGTGCACACGGAGAACAAGTCTGCACTCCCTACCTGTTGCTACAGCACGCTGGCTGGCACCGCGTCACACCTGGCAGTGCCATGCAAGCAAATCACATTCATACGCTGAGTGATAGAGTGCATACTGCACAACACAGGTGCTTCACCTACAAGCTCTAGAGTGCGAGCAGCGCGCCGAATCCCGCCACCAGCTGCTCCTTAGTACATAGGAGCAATAGCGCGGAACTTACCCTTCTGCCAGTCAGTGCCCTCCTCTCCCCGGTGCTCCCGGACTGCAATATGGCTGCTGACTGGCAAACTTAGTGCAGCAGGTCCCTCCCTCCCGGCCGCCACTCCCTCGGCAGCGACCTGGTGTCACTCGCTTTACCTGCCTCTCCCTCCAGCACGTCACCACAGGATGAAGCCCATAGCAAAGCTTACAGCGTGCGGCCATGTACTCCTATGGAGGCGGCTGTGCTACTGTACAGGCGGAAAAGTTGTGTGCCCTGAGGGCAGTGCCACACAGCATCCAGGCTCACCTGTTACACTTCTACCAGCCACCCTATTGCAGGCCCCTCATGTCTGGGAGACTATGGCTGCTGCTGCTGTGAGGTTGGGGGCCCCTCAGGTTCAGGAAAATTGTAGGAAACCTATAGGTTACATTTTGCTATTTAGCATTACTATGTGGGCTCTCTTATAGATGGCACATCTAACAATTGCTAATTCTGAATTAGAGGCAAATTTAGGTAAAGGATTAAAGGGGTTCTCTACATTGGACTACTTGTTAGAAGAAGTTGATGACAAAGTGTGTCCCAACCCAAGGGCCCTGGCAATAGGGCTGTCATTTGTGGGGGGAAATCTGGCAGTAAGGGCCACCTGTATGAAAACAAGGTCTAAAACTCACTTTGTTGCCCATAGCAACCAATCAGAGCGCCTCTCTCAGTTCATATAGTGCTCTGGAAAAATGAGAGGGGCACAGATTGGTGGCTATGGGCAGTTTTAGACCTCAACAGTTTTCATACATGTGGCCCTAGGTGTTCAGTTTCCCTGCAGCGCCAACACAGGGAAAATTAGGCATTACACAGAGTTCATTCATATGAAGGGTATGTTCACACGGCGTGTTGGGTCCGTGTGAACATCCGCTTTTGTGATGCGTGTCTGGGTCCGTCTGAATGGAACCAGACACGCATCTAACAATGAGCAGTGTATTTCACTGCCGGCAATGTGAACACACATATCGGTGTTCACAGGAGTGATCGCCGATGCGTGTTTGTATCGCGTCTGTCCGATCTGTCTTTCGGATCCGCTCCAAGAATTGACATTGCCGGCAGTGTTAAACACACTGCTCATTGTTAGATGTGTTCAGACGGACCCAGACACGCATCATAAACGCGCATGTTCACGCAGACCCAATACACCGTGTGAACATACACATGACGTGTGAATCCGATTTTAGATGCATATTTTGGACTCTAAACGGACCCAAACTCACATGTTTTACATGCATCTTTGTGATGCATCTTTCAGATCCATTCAAAGAATGGTCATATCAATTCTTGATTCGAAAGACGCAGCAGACACCCTATTTAAAACTATAGGGTTTGTTTCTGCTGCAGCCAAAACGCATCCAAACACCTACTTGTTGGATGCGTTTTGGCTGCAGCAGACGCAGCACTTTTGTATGCATTTTCCAGATGCAACACGCCGCTTGAACATACCCTTAGACAGTGTTGGACTGGGGTGCCTTGGGCCCACAGGTGAAGTTAATTCCTGGGGCCACTAGTTGAGTTGTTTCTGGGTCCACCAGTGGAGTTTATTATGGGGCCCACCCTACAGCTACTGTAAATGACTGTACATGCCTCCTATACTATGCCTCTTACTTTTTGCCTCTTTTTCTCTGTTTTTGCTCCTGAGGATGCAAATACAGTTAAAAACCAACTCCCGACCTGCCAAACTCAGGGGCCTACTGGGGGTTTCCCCTGTGGGCCAGTCTGAGCGTGCTCTTAGGCTAGGTTCACATGGTTTAAATGCGGGGCGTAATTACGCCCCGCAATTATGCTGTGTGGCCGGGGGGCCTGCACCTCGCCAGCCCATAGACTTGCATTACCAGCTGCACGTATACGCCGCTGGTAATTCACATGTCAATTATCTCCCCCCTCGGCGTATTCACCAAGCAGGGAGAGGAGACGTAATCCATAGTTCTCTATGAGAACTGTGGATTACCGTAATGACTGGGACGTATTCCAGCCGTAATTTGCGCACTCCGGCGCGTAATTACGGACTGAAATACGTCCCATTTTAAGCCGTGTGAACATGGCCTTAGCGGTCACGCAACGTAATTTTAAAGTGTAAATTTAGGTTTCAAAGTATTAGATATTAGAGGTGCATTTTTAAAGTTTTGAGCATATTGACCATTGTTTCTATGGGGATTTTACTGGAGTAAAGGCCTCAAGAATTGACAAGGCACTTAAATTTACATCAGTGAAATCGTCCCAAAACAAGTCACAAATGCACAACGTGTGAATGACGCCGCATATTTTACATTGGAATCAATGAGAGCTGAATAGAACATTGAAGCTTATTTTGGGGTGCATTTCCTATATAAAATAAGCGTAAAATTACGTTGTGTCAGCATAAGCTTTGTAATCGCTCTTCATTCTGGTCAAGAGATCCTGAATAGAGGACGCCTCTGTATGAACTCAGAACTCAGGGGCCTTTTCCGGAAATAGGTGTGGTAACCAGAAGTGGTATCTGCACCTATCAGACTTTCATGACATATACTATCCTGCTTCACAAACAATCTCCACTTCTGCACTGAAGAATATTCCACCACTAGTTACTTTGAATTTCATGTAACTATACACTTATGGACCTAAGGAGGGGTATAGTTACACAAAACACGTTTATGGTTAAATCAATGGTTCTTTTGAGGATTACATACATTCAGAGAGTTTTAATCATATACCAGTGGGCTCCATTTACGGTTCTTTTGGAAATTGCACACAGTTATCCCCTAACTGTTTAATAATTGCTACATATACTGTAGTTTCAGTTTTCTGTCATTAGGTGGTGGGGCCGTGTGAATAGTAGTCACGCCCCTGCTTAAGACTTCATTCACACTTCTGCATAAAAATGCAGATCAAACACCGATGTGTAGTATAGATTTTATTTTGATTTGTTTAATTTTTTGGTCCCATATTGTAGCTGTTTTTTTTCCGTATTTGACATAAGTTTTCCCTTTTCATCTGTATTCTGCATTTGTTAATGAAATAACTACTTTTTTTGTTGTTTTGAAAATATTGCTGATACATCAATTAAAAAAAAACAACAAAGACAGACATGTGGACTGTGAAAATACAAAAGTTTTTTTAAAGGGGTTGTCCAGGTAATAATTGTATTTTTTAAATAGAATACAGATGCACTATGAAAGTAAAAAAATACTCTCCTCTTCTTTGACTTTGGATCCAGTGAGGTGCCCTACTCGCCCTCCACCAGTCTTCTGCTATCTTCCAGTTCTCTGTTGAATGGAAAGTCACCGCTGCAGTTTTCACCTGCCATTGGCTGATCCACAAACAAAATGTAGTCTGCCATTGGCCGGGCGTCACGGTTCGGAAATGCGTGCTCTGAATGGGGATGTAAGTCAATGGCATGTGACCACTGCAATGACTTCCCATTTGATAGATGACTGAAAGTTAACAGAAGACTGGCAGAGAGTGACGAAAGCGCATTACTGGTGAGTATACTTTTTTTTTTTCATAGGGCAGCAGTATTCTATATATAAAAATGTAAGTTATTACCCAGACAAGCCTTTTAAATTCAACCCATTGACTTTTATTGGCTAGCAATTATAGCAAAACTGATCCATTGGAGCATAATGTGTAACACTATTTATAGTGCATAAAAAATTAATGCATAAAAAGGAATTAATATGAATCTGGAATACGGATGTGTGAATGTGCCCTTCTACTGTCCCAATAATAATGTTTGCCACAGTAACCCCCAGAAAAAGGAGTAGGTATTGATTGAGAAGTAAAGTCCGGTACATGGAGGACAGATACACTTTAGGCGAGTGATTCTGAGAACAAGCCTGTACCTTCAGCAAGCACTAGTTATTACAGCCAATATTCTGTGAATAAACTACTAGTAACAATAAACTACATATATACCTGAAGGAAATTTTATCACTTTCTAAACACACCTGTGGCAGAGCGACCTTAGGTGCTGACGCTAGGTGGCGTACAGCAGGTCACCTGCTAGGAAATTGTCACCAAGGGCCTGGTCTCGGTGGGGGAAGCCAGTTGTTGTCAGTCAGCAACACTAGGTTGCTGACACCTGTACCTAGTATGGCTGACGCCCAGCCGTTATGGGTTGGCTTTTCCTGGAACGGCTGCAGTTGGGTGGGTGGCTGTTCCCACGTTCCATATTTTACCAGGCCTGTAAAAGCCTGGTCCTACAGGTAGACCAGGGGTTGTGGTCAGCTGCCTGGAGCTGAAGAGAGGCTCTTACCCCACAAGGCTTGAGATAGGTCTTTACTGTACGGTGGAAGTACAGTGCTGGAAGTCAGGTCCAGGCCACGGTAGAGAGTAACACTCCTGGTATAGCTAGTGGCCGGACGCCCGAGGCTTTTGTTTGTTTATGTTTGTTTCTGACTGTAACCTATGCCTCAATAAAGCTGGCTGAGGCAAGTGAAAAACTACTTCCCTGGTGTTGGAGTGACGTATGTGCGAGAACCGTGAACAATCGCGGCTATCTGTGCACTGAAAAGAGCCCCTGTGACTGTCCAAGATGGCAGCTTGGCGAGTCGCACCACATATATATATAATTATTTTTTTTTTGCATGTTATTAATGCTGTTAAGAAACACAAAGACCCCCAAAAAGTATAATATTGTGTATTAGAAATACATTGCAGGTGAGTGAACAGGTCTTAGATTGAATGGTAGCGTGCAGTTTTCCGTACAAATTAGTGCAATCTACAACATCAGAGGTAGAATAATGCAAGAAACCAGCACAGCAGAGTAGGAAGCATCAAAGAGGTGTTGTAACTAGGAGTACTAGTTATTGGATTTAGAAATCAGGGTGTGTCATTCAAGGCAAACTTGTTCCTACAAAACTCGAAACCTAGTGCAAGGCTTACAGACATTCTAGAACACAGCATAAGGTTAAACTCCCAATTTCATCTAGCAAGCTAATACAGGATTTTTAGCCTTATCTTTAACCCTTTGCACACCATTCAGTGCCCAGACTGCAAGAACATGTATGTGTGTATATGGTACATATAATGTATGTAGTGATATTTGTGTGCACTATGGGGAGGTTTTCCAAGGTCTGGTAAAAAAAACCTGACACCATTCATTCCACAATCTAAGCGCTAATGCCGGTCCGTCCGCCACCCAGCGTAGGCGCCGGTCCGTCCGCCACCTAGCGTAGGCGCCGGTCCGCCCCAACTAGCGTAGGCGCCGGTCCGACCGCCACCTAGCTAGCGCCGGTTCGAGCCACTATAGGCGCCGTCCGACCGCCACCTAGCGTAGGCGCCGGTCCGTCCGCCACCCAGCGTAGGCGCCGGTCCGTCCGCCACCTAGCGTAGGCGCCGGTCCGTCCGCCACCTAGCGTAGGCGCCGGTCCGACCGCCACCTAGCGTAGGCGCCGGTCCGACCGCCACCTAGCGTAGGCGCCGGTCCGTCCGCCAAACTAGCGATTAGGCGCCGTTCCGTCTGCAATCTAGCGTAGGCGCCGGTCCGTCCGACACCTAGCGTAGGCGCCGGTCCGTCCGAAATCTACCGTAGGCGCCGGTCCCGTCCGCAACCTACCCTAGGCGCCGGTCCGTCCGAAACTAGCGTAGGCGCCGGTCCGTCCGCACACCTACCGTAGGCGCCGGGCCGTCCGAATACGTCCTACCTAGCGTAGGCGCCGGTCCGTCCGCCACCTAGCGTAGGCGCCGGTCCGTCCGAAATCTAGCGTAGGCGCCGGTCCGTCCGAAATCTACCGTAGGCGCCGGTCCGTCGGAAATCTACCGTGGGCGCCGGTCCGTCCGAAATCTACCGTAGGCGCCGGTCCGTCCGCAATCTAGTGTAGGCGCCGGTCCGTCCGCAATCTAGTGTAGGCGCCGCTCCGTCCGCAATCTAGTGTAGGCGCCTGTCCGTCCTAAATCTAGCGTAGGCGCCTGTCCGTCCGAAATCTAGTGTAGGCGCCGGTCTGTCCGCAATATAGCGCAGGCGCCGGTCCATCCCCAATCTAGCGTAGGCGCCGTTCCGTCCGCAATCTAGTGTAGGCGCCGGTCCGTCCGCAATCTACCGTAGGCGCCGGTCGTCCCCTCATTCCATCTAGGTAGGGCGGCCGCGTCTACTCCGTCCGCCAATACTATACCCGTCGAACTAGGTGGCGCCGGTCCTCCCAAAACTAGGTGGCCGTGTCGATCTAGTTAGGCGCCGGCGTCCGTTTGCGCCGGTCCGTCCAATCTGCCGGTCTGTCCCAAATCCCCCCATCCCATTCTAGCGCTAAGGCGTTGGTCCATCCGCAATCTAGCGTAGGCATCAGTCAGTCCACAGCTTACTGTACAAGTTGATACTAGTCAGTCTATTATAAAGGCTTTATTTAACATGCAAAAGATAATAATTTTACCCTGATAAACCTACAGCAGAAATCAAAGGATATTGCCTCAGATTAATGAGGGACTTTCATAACGGGAAGTGCGTTGTGTGAACTCACATAGCGACCAATCAGAGCGCCCCTCTCATTTTTCCAGAGCACTATATGCAATGAAAGGTGAGCCTTGATTGGTTGCTATGGGCAACAAGGTGAGTTTTAGACCTAGACAGTCTTCATACATGTGAACACAATAAGGTAAAAATATTGGTCAGATTCAAAATCTGACCAGTATACTTTGTTTATACTCCGTAATTGTTTTTTGGGCTTTTTTTGGCCCAGCTTTTTGCTGTGGTTTTTGGATTCTTAACATTCCAATACTACATTTTCTGCCGTAAAGATTACAACTCGGATTTTCTATTGAGGTCTGTGGGGATGGTTTACAGTCGGATTTTTACTGGTTTTAAAATCCAACTATAAAACTATTCAAACCATGCCATGTAAACAGGCCCTAGAAATGACATACTACTCACCTCCACAGCATTCAAATGGCAATGTGTCTCCAGTCTCCTGGTCTGGTCTTCTCTGCACAGCTGGCCTCCAACAATGATTGGCTGCAGCAGTCACATGGGATATGGCATCATTGTTGGAGGCTGGGCTATGCACAGAAGACCAGGAGACTGGGGATGGGTCACTATGGGAATGCTGGTGGAGGTGAGCATATCAGATTTTTTTTTATTTTTTTTATTTTCTCATCTCTTTGTCTCTTCAGCAAAACCTGGAAATACATTTTCATGTTGGTGCAGATTTGCTGTAGTTAATTTACCTGCAGAGAGCAGTAGAATTTCTCCAGGCATTTTGCAGCAATTCTTCTGTGTGTGAACATACCCTAATGCTAATGAGCTGTCTTCTGGGAAGGAAATGAAATTACATAAGGCTAGGTTCACACGGCTTAAAATGGGCCGTATTTCGGTCCGTAATTACACGCCGAAGTGCGCCAATTACGGGCCGAAAACGGTAATCAACGGTAATCATTACGGTAATCCACAGTTCTCATAGAGAACTATGGATTACGTCTCCTCTCCCCGCCCGGCGAAGCCGCCGGGCGGGGAGATAATTGACATGTCACGTTCTAGCGGCGTATACGCGACGCTAGCAGTGATTGACTATGGGCCGGCGAAGTGCCGGCCCCCCGCTCACTCCCCCGCTCCCGCCCCGCCCCGTCCACACGGCGTAATTGCGGGGCGAAATTACGCCCCGCAGTTAAGCCGTGTGAACCTAGCTTAAGACAGCCATGTTGAAAAAAGCAATGCAATACAGGTGACATATTGAGACAATACAGACTGAATACAGATCAAATACAATATCAAATATAATATCCATATTTTAATCACTCTGCATAGACTTCAATGGGCCAGTAGTGCATGCTGCGTTTTTAAAATATGTGTGGATTTTATGTCCATGGAAAAAAAATCATAAAATAACATTTCCTCCATGTTACTGTCAAAAGAAAATCACAAAATGCTGTTTAAAATAAGCTTGTATGAAAGCATACATGAGGAACCAATGATAACAGGTAATGGACAAGTGAAGCCTAGGTACGGGTATTTTTCATACTCTCTGTTTTGTTGTAAAGTGATACCATCATCTAAAGTTACATTTGAAACCTGTAATTACTGTACAGATGAAAACTACATCTGTGAATACTGTATCTGCAGGACATTATTTTTGCATATCAGCCCATGTGAATGCATCCTAATGCTGGATTTACTTATTGAGACCACAGAACATGCCTGAAAACTGCTCTGTAGAACCACAAGTGGTTTAGGATATTTTCACACAATGTACTTTGTAGTGTGATTCATGCCCAAATATGTGCCAAACTATACCTTTCATAGACTGCAGTGTAAAATACGCGCCGTCATTCACACAACACATATTTTACTCTCGAATTTAACACGGCGTGAAATAAAGTATAGGAGGCGGAAATCTGCCTCCAGCACTATGCTTCGTTTTCTCTTTGAAAATACACGCTTGCAAGCACATCATTCAACAACACAGTGGACGCTTTCTCGTGCTGAAAATATTACGCAGTGTGAACATACCTTTATTGTACAGTCCAGTGGTATCAGAATTAGCAAGGTAAAGCACAGGCCAAAGGGAATGTATCATCAGGAAAGGACCTATTGTTTTTATGCTAAGCACATTTTTAAAGAATCTTTGGTTATTTTTTTTTTTTCATTTTCTGTATAATTTTATAAATATTTTTGAAAATCCTGAAATCTTTGTCTCATTATCAGCACAGGCAGGATTACACTGAAAGGTGTCACCAATGTGTATAGAAAACACAGGATCCACCAAACACAATAGGAGATAGTCACAGTTCACCCTCTCCCCCTCCCTGGACAATGTCTTCTACCCAGGTCACAAAGTATGCCTAGAAAACTCTCCTATAGAAGTCAATGGGTCTGCTCCTGTTCACAGGCTCCTATGTCCATGAAGTTGCTGTAAAGCATCTCTCTAAATGCTGTTAAAAGCAGCTCAGGAAAGAAGGCTGCCCCCATCATCACATACAGGCAATCAAATTGAAAAAAATAATCAAAAAATAAAAATGGCTAAGAAGAAACATATATGTATCGGTATAATGTTTTAATTAGTAAAAATACAAAAATTAGCAATAGATTCCCTTTAAGAAGCTGCATTGTTTTGTATTAAATAGCCTGGGTTAACAGGTTAAAAAAACAGATCACAAATGCATGCTGTAAAAAACAAATTTTTAGGCTTGGTCTACAAGCTCCGTTACTTCAGGCAATTTTATTGCATTTATCTGCACCAAAAACACATGTAGAAAATGCATACGTTTAAAGACACATTAAAACCGCAATCAGTAAAAACAAACCCTTTTATAATGCAGGTGGTTTTGTATTAAATTCTATTTAAATTTAAATTTGTAACATAGGGGAAATTTGTGTTCATTAAAAACACGTGTTATATTGCTTGTGCTTTTGATGCAGCTGAAAAATGCAACAAAAAGGCAAACTGTAATCGCAATTTAAAAACAGATGTATTTTTTGTAATTTACTCAAACTTTGGACACCTAGGTGAAATCATTGTCACAACTAAGTTAATTTAAGAAGGCATACAATTTTTAAAAATATGGGGACAAAATGCATCATGTGAACACAGCCGATAAATCAGTGCTCATTACTTTTAAACTGAAAGCACTAGGATGATCTACTGTACAAGCCATCTATAGGAGTAGTCTTTAAAGAAGTTGGCCACTAAAAAAAAAAAAAAAATCCATAAAATTGAGGCTGATACTCACCTAGCTGTTATGCCCGGAGATCTGCTCCTTTTCACTTCCTGGTTCTTTCTTGACACAGAGAAAGGCTCGCGTTCCTTTCACTAAGGGTATGTTCACACGGTTTATTTGTAAGCGTAATTGTGCGCATATTTTGCTGCGCATTGCGCTTTATACACGGCGAAACGCGCGCTGCAATTAGAGTAATTCATAGCTCTCAAAGAGAGCTATGAATTACACGTTGTCTCCCCGGGCGTACAACACGATCATATTGTACGCCGGGGGAGAAAAGTGAAATGTCAAATGTTAGCGACGCTTAAGCACCGCTGACAATGCATGTGAATGGGCCGGTCGTGTGTCGCTCCCCCATCCCCCTCGTGCTTTGGAATTACACGCTGATCAGTGCATTCTTCCAAAACACCCGGATTATTGTGTCGCTTACCATCGCCGTGTGAACATACCCTAACAATAGAGCGTGAGCATCTCCTACGTGTCAGGATGAGAACTTGTAAGTGAAGGGAATAGGATCGTGGAGGAGAGCCAGTGCAGCAGAGGACAGTTGGGTAAGTATCAGGTTTTTTTGGGGGAGGGAGGTTTCTTATCCTCTCTTGCCCCAATTTCATGGAATTGTTTTGTGGTGGACAACCCATTTAAACTTTGTGAATGACTGCACGATTTTGTAGGTTGACAGCGGTTTTAACCATTAAACTTTGTGGCCATTAACCTTCCATTTTAAAACCGTGCTTATTTAAGGTAAGGAACATACCGACATCTTTTTCTGCAGTTAATGCATTTCAGCTTTGATGTGTGGCCTTAGGTTATGTTCACACTGCGTGTTGAGTCTGTGTGAACATACGTTTTTAGATAAGTGTTTGGATCCATCTGTTGGACCCTAAACAGACCCAAACACGTATCTAATAAATAGCAATGTGATTTACGTTGCTTTTAATTAGAAACACGGATCGCCGTTTACACGAGTGATTGCCGACGTGCATCTCAGTCTGTCTTTCGGATCCGTCTTTCGGATCAGTCCCAAGAATTGACATCCTAATTCTTGGTCTGAAAGACACAGCAGAAGCCCTGTTTTAAACTACAGGGTGCGATCCTGCTGCATCCAACACGCATCCAAACACGCAGCTGCGTGTTGGATATGTGTTGGATCCAATCGCTTCAGCGTTTTTGGATTCGATTTTAGGATCCAACACGGATCCAAAATCGGATCCAAAAACGTTGTGTGAACAAGCCCTTATTCTTGTAAGAACAGATGAGTGGGAAGTGGACTTCTATAGACATAAACTTTCTTGTCATACCTGTTGTCATCTGTGTTGCAAAACAAGCAAGTAACAAGGACATCAAAATAAGGCTATGTTCACACGGCTTATTCTGGGACGTATTTCAGTCCGTAATTATGCGCCGTACTGCGCTAAATACGGGGCGAGATACGTCCCAGTCATTACGGTAATCCACAGTTCTCATAGAGAACAATGGATTACGTCTCCTCTCCCGCTCGCACAATACGGCGAGTGGGGAGAGAAGTGACATGTCAATTATTCACAGCGTATACGCGCCGTGAATAATGAATGTCTATGGGGCCGGCGGGCTGATGGCTCCTCCACCCCTCCCCCGCTCACGGCGTAATCGTGGGCGAAATACGTCCCCGCAATTACACCGTGTGAATTTCAGTGGTTTAAAGGGGAAACAATAGTCCTCAATGGGGCCAGGGTCAGTAAAAAAAATAAAAAAATGGTACTCACTTTCAGGTTTCCCACATCTGCTATTTCGGAGCTCCCTGGCAATCCACTGCTCTTAACTTTGCTCCTTTTCACTTCACTTGCAGGTTCTCCTTTCAACACACAGAAGAGGCTTGTGCAGAGGTGGAATGGGAGGGGGGGATTTGGAGTGGCAGCAGTGGGGGACAGGTAGGTAAATATCATTTTTTTTTCTACCTATCCTGGACCCATTCAAGAATATTTTTTATTTGCTATACTGCCCCTTTAAGGCAGCAGATGCTTTTTTAGATTTGTAACATAGGAGTTTGTTGTTCAACCCCTCAATGCTTTATGATGCACCGTTACGTCATGGAAATATAGAGCTGGCTAAGGAGCTGATCCCATTCCATATGTGGCGGATGCTAGTTATTAGTTAAAACTGACACCCACTGTTAGTGGCCTGGATCAGACACCATTCCAGTCCCGCCCATTTGACTGTTTAGATGCTGCATCCAATGAGTCCGCAGCATAAAAACAGACAGGGTTGGAGCACCCCCTTTTACTGTCCGCTTGTCTCCTAGCCATGCCATGATCGCAGGGTGCTGTCCACATCCCCCCATCCATATAAAATTAAACAAAAAGGTAGAAAACTATATAAATTTGTTATCATTGAAATCGTACTGACCAACAGAATAAAAATAAAGTGTGTCCTATATTTTGCTTGATGAACTCATAAAAACGAGGACCCTAAAAAATTGTACGATTGTGATTTTTTGCAATTCTATCCCACAAAGAATTTTTTGGGCTCCCTCATGCATTTGGTGCATTAAATAGTACCATAAAACAATACAACTCGTCTTACAACAATTAGCCATCATTAAGCTATGTTGGCAGAAAAATAAAAAAAGTTTACTTTAGGAAGACGAGGATAAAGAAAATGAAAGCAATAAGGAGGTGTTCACACCATGTCTTTTGTGCGTATTTCAGGCGTAATTTCACCAAAATATGTGCCTAAATATGTCCCTAACAATGTTTAATACCCTGACTGTAATGTAAAATACGCGGCATATGGTTGACTATTTTACACTCATAATAATTGACATATTAATTCTTTCAGGTGTATACGCATCGTAACACAGTGCACCATAAAGGAGGCAGCTGTCTGAGCTGATTCAGCATATTCGCGCTGAAATTACATGCTTGTGTGCACCGCAATATTCCATGTGAACCTGGCCTGAATGATTAAGAAACTGAAGTACATAAACCAGGTTCCTTTTGCCACACAATATCAGTATCCATATATAGTATAAATAAAAAAATAACTAAATATCTATGATAAATGTGGCTTCACACACACAGTTGAAGGTAAATACTGGCCAAAACTGTTTGTGCTGATAGTGGACACTTTTCATAGATTTGAGGTTTATCCAAAACAGCATAGTTCTACTTAAGGAAGAGTGCAGTTTACAGTTGCTTTTTGTGAACCTAGTGACTACAGCAAAGTAGCCAATATAGGGCCTAGCAGAATAGTGTTCATTTCAGTCCCAAATTCTAGAAGACATAGTGAAAACAAACACCTTCAACTGTGCCAAGAGCACATAAGGGTGCTTTCACGCATAGCGTTTTTTGTGCAGAAAGGTACAGCAATTAATGTTGTATATTTCTGTACAAAAAATGCTCCATGTGAAAGCACCCTAAGGCTAGGACTACATGGCATTGGACAAAAAACTCCCTGAAAACCAAATCCTAAAAACGTTCATAAAACTTTTTGTCCAGTGCATGTAAAAAAAATGCTCAAAAAACGACTGTTTTTTGCCGCTTTTTTTTTTTTGCAGAAATGCACAGCATTTAATTGCTGTGGATTTCTGCAAAAAAACGCACCGAGAAACATCTGGCAGTTTAGATTTCAGTAGTAAATTTTCTGCCCTTTCAATAGTTTTTTGCAACATGTTTCAAAAAATGACCAATAGCAGAAATGAGCAGTAAAAAAATGTTCTGTGGAGGCTACAGAACATTTTTAGGGGCAAGGGTTTTCAGTTGGATTTACAGATGGTTTTAGGATTTGAAAACCGTCTATAAACCGACTGTCAACCTTATACACAGACTTAAATAGAATATCCGTGCAGCTATGTAACTATGTAACTATGTAACTATGTAGCTCACACTGCACGGATTTTCTGCCGAATGCTCTTTGACACCACCACCTTTCCTAAAAACTTCCACCTGGTTTTCGGGCGGAACATGAACATGTAGTGTGAAGGGGGACAACTTGAATCCGCAAGCCACGGACAAAAGCCATCCCACTATGTGCCACAAAAAGACAAAACACTTGACCGATATTTTGTGAGTGCCATGTGAGCGTACCCTCACTATTAAAGTCTATGGGATCTGTTTTCAGTCGTTTTTTTCAGTGGTTTCAGAAAACAAAAAACGGCACAAAAATGACGAAAACATGCGCAGTAGAGACATAGCCTTAGGGCATGTTCACACGGCTTATTTCGCAACGGATTTGTGGCCGTATTTACGGCCGCAAATCCGTTGTGAAATCAGTTACAAACAAGTAACTGGCCGTTTTACATTGATTTTAATGGGAAATACGTGTCGTCGTTCAGATTGCAGCCGCAAAACGGCCGGAAAAACAATGTGCATGTGAATTATTTCCGGACGGATTCACCACCTATAATGAATGGGGATGGTGAATCCGTCGGGAAATCAGTTCCAAAGATGTGCCACACTTAGTGGCACTTATTTGAAACTGATTTTCACCTGATTTCAGAACGTATTTACGATCGGCAATCCAATGTAAATACGTTCTGAAATAAGCCGTGTGAACATTGCCTTAGGGTGCGTTGACACAGTGGGGTTTTGGTGCGCTGATTTTTTTTTTTTTTTTTGCAGAAATGCATAGCATTACATTACCTTTCGTGCTGTGCATTTCTGCAAAAAAACACACCAAAAGCAAAACAAAAAATGCACTGTGTGAAAGCACCCTGTTTAGGGCAGTAGAATTGTGGGTTTTTCCCCTCAATTATCTCAAAATTACAGCAAAGCACTGCATTTTATGCACAAACCATAGCAAGAGCACAGGACTGCATTTTGACCACATTGTGTGAAAAATACCCCTCAGCCATGTTTACAGCTAAGGCTCAGAATATAGTATATGAAACCAGAAGTTTCCATACACTATATAAAAAGACAGATATGTATGTTTTTTTCACTCTCTGGCATGAAATCAGAATAAACCTTACCCATTTTAGGTCAATTAAGATTACCAAAATTATTTATATTTGCCAAATGCCAGAATAATCAGAGAGAGAGAATTTTTTAAGGCATTTTTATTACTTTCTGCAAAGTCAAAAGTTTACATACACTTGGATTACTATGCCTTTAACCAGTTTGGGACAGCCCATATGATGATTTCATATCGTTGGAAGCTTCAGACACAATTGGGGCTGTTATTTAAGCACACCAGAAACACACTGCTTCTGTGTGTAACATCACGGGAAAGTCTAAAGAAATCAACCAAGATATCGGGAAGAGAATTGGGGACTTGCACAAGTCTGGTTCATCCTTGGGTGCAATTTCCATATACATGAAGGTTCACCTCTATAAACAATTATATGCAAGTACAAACAAGATGGAAATGACCAGTCATCATACCACTCAGGAAGAAGATGGGTTCTGAGTCTCAGAGATGAACGTGCTTTGGTCCAACATGTGCATATCAAACCAAGAACAAAAGCCCTTGTGAAGATTTTGGGGGAAGCTAGTAAGATTGTATCATTATCCACAGTGAAACAAATACTGGGCTGAAGGGCCACTCTGCCTGGAAGAAGCAATTACTCAAAAAAAAAAACTATAAAAGCCAGATTAATGTTTGCAAATGCATACAGGACCTACATCTTTGGAGATGTGTCCTGTGACCTGGCAAAACTAAAATGTATCTGTTTGGCCATAATGACCATTGTTACGTTTAGAGGAAAAAGGGAAAGCTTGGAAGCCTAAGAATACCATCCCAACTGTGAAACACGGGGGTGGCAGCATCATGTTGTGGGGTTGTTTTACTGAAGGAGGAACTGTTGCACTTCACAAAATAGATGGCATCATGAGGAAAGAAGATAATGTGGCAATACTGAAGCAACATATCAAAACATCAGCCAGGAAGTTAATGTTTGGGCGGAAATAGGTCTTCCATATGGACAATGACCCAAAGCATACTGCCGAACTGGTTACAAAGTGGCTTGAGGATAACCAAGTCAATGTTTTGGACTGGCCATCACAAAGCCCTGATCTCAATCCTATTGAAAATGTATGGGCAAAGCTGAAAAGGGATTCTTTACTGTAACAGCAGTGAGACTATGGAGGAAAGTGTCATGGCTAATTCACTAAAAGAGTTCAAAAAGAGTCTAGATGAATTTCTAGAGTGTAATAATATAACATGTTATCGTAACTAGGATTCTGGAGAAGGGTCGTTGATCCAGGAATTTACTCTGATTGCCAGATAGGAGTCGGGAAACAAAGTTTTTCGCTAAAATAAGGACAATTGGGTTCTACCTCGTGGGGCTTTTGCCTTCCTCTGGATCAACAATATAGGATAATAGGCTGAACTGGATGGACATCTGTCTTTTTTTAGCCTTACAAATTATGTAACTGTATAATAATCATATTTTTTCAATCAAGTAATATTTGTATCTAACTACATCAATGAACATATATGTTATCCCTAAGTTTTGCTCGTAAAATCGCATCATGTACTGTACTGTAATCTATTGCACATTTTACCTGCAATGGAAAGCGAATATCTGCAGTGCGTGTATTCTCCTATATACTCACTTAGGGCGACATGTATGAAAAACGGCGCGGCGAAGCGCCTGTTTACACGTTTTTTTTTCGTGCAAGCTGCGCCTGATGTATGTCAGCACCGAAGTGCGCTCATAAATGCGGTGTAAAGTTCCCCGCGCCTCGCCTGTGTGTGACGCGCATTGCGGAACTTAGGCGCATAAGGAATGTGCCTAACATATATTAAGTTTAGAGACAGGCTGGAAATCAGAGAAAAATCATTCAGCATGTTAGTGAAGAGAAAAATATATTTTTTCATCTTTCACCTTTTATTCTATTTAGTATATACAGCAAGAGCCAGCACAGCACAGGTCTTGCTGGGACCTGTGGTCCTCCAAGCGTATTTTCCATTGGCATCAATTCTAAGCTAATTGTTCATTATTTAAGGCGTATTTGGGGATGTATTTGCTGGCGTAAATATGTCCGTAAATACGACCCGAAATAAGCCGTGTGAACATAGAAATCCTGCTTGGAGGACCACAGGTCCCAGCAAGACCTGTGCTGTGCTGGCTCTTGCTGTATATACTAAATAGAATAAAAGGTGAAAGAAGCAAAAATACATCTTAAATTTTTGGTGTTAGAAAAGACAAAAATTAACATCAGTACAACATCATCATTGCCTTATTTAATGTAAAATTAGTTTAAGACCTTTTACAGGTGATATTTCTTTCTTTTGAGATCTTATATATATTTCCTTTAATTTTAAATGATTAACTTTTTCAATACATTTAAATCGATTTTATACAACTTAGATATTTCTGTTTATTAATTAATTAATTTTATAGACAACTCATTTTTATTAGTGTACTGTTGTAACAGTAGACCTAGAGCACATTTTGCCACATTACAATAAGTTCTAGTTTCACTGCGCCTCCTCCTCCAGCTCAGGTAGACCACATTGAACTAGGTCTGCCTGTCGGAGCTGTAATGCGCCTCACTTTGCCGACCGGCATTCCTACATGCGTCAGTGTTTTCGAATCTGGTGCGTCCCGCCCCAAGCGCCCACAGCACGCCAAAATAACGCCCCATCATGTTAGGCGCATTACAAAGTGGCGAAGCTTGCGCCTAACATCGCATTTGAGCGTCCGACAGTGGAGTCGGCACAGTGAGGCACAGTATACGCCTGAAAACAGGCAGAAAACCCGATCATACATGTCGCCCTTATTGTTTTAAGCAATGCTAGCAAAGAATAGAAAGCTACAAAAGATTAATCTTTTAGGTTACTGTGCTGAAGCAGTAAAGAAGCTCATCGCATTAAAGGTAGAAGATTGATGGTTAAAAAATAGTGATGAGCGATTACGTCGACTATCGTCATCGGGTCGATAGTCGATATCGGCAATTATCAAGACGATTTCCGATAGTCGATAATAGATTATCGCCGATGACCATTAAAGTCTATGGGAGAGGAAACAACACCTTCATTCTTACACCCAAACAGGGCTGGAGAAGCTGGAATTAACATCCACAACAGTCAAATGGATACGTGCTACATCTTGGGCAACACACTTAGGTTAAAAGCCACAGAAAAAAAGTCACAGACCATTCACTATCCCTGTCTTGTACCACAGCATGACCCGTAAAACTGCATGACCCCACAAATTAAAAAGTGCCAGAAGGCAGTATGATTTGAACCGTCATTTTACTTTGAACTGGACCATTGACTATCCTGTCCTGGAACGCAGCATGACCTTAAACCTATCTGACCTCCCGATTAAAAAGTGCCGGAAAAGGAGTCTTTCAACACCATTTTAGTTGAACTGGACATTGACTAAAGCCTGTCCTGGACCGCAGTATGACCATTAAATCTGCCTGACCCACAGATTAAAAAGTGCCTGAACTAAGGAGTCTTTCAACCCCCATTTTAGTTGAACTGGACATTGACTATGCCTGTCCTGGAACGCAGTATGACCATTAAACCTGTCTGACCTCCAGATTAAAAAGTGCCCCGGGAAAAAAGGAGTCTTTTTAACCACCATTTTAGTTGAACTGGACATTGACTATGCCTGTGCTGGACCGCAGTATGACCATTAAACCTGTCTGACCCACAGATTAAAATGTGCTGGGAAAAGGAGTCTTTGAACCACCATTTTAGTTTCCCTGGACATTGACTATACCTGTCCTGTACCACAGTATGATCATTAAACCTGTCTGACCTCCAATTAAAAAGTGCCAGAAAAAGGAGTCTTTGAACCACCATTTTAGTTTCACTGGACATTGACTACACCTGTTCTGTACCACAGTATGATCATTAAACCTGTCTGACCCACATATTAAAAAGTGCTGGGAAAAGGAGTCTTTGAACCACCATTTTAGTTGAACTGGACATTGGCTATGCCTGTCCTGGACCGCAGTTTGCCCATTAAACCTGTCTGACCCACAGATTAAAAAGTGCAGGGAAAAGGAGTCTTTGAACCACCATTTTAATTGAACTGGACATTGACTATGCCTGTCCTGGACCGCAGTATAACCATTAAACCTGTCTGACCCCACAGGGTTAAAAAGTGCTGGAAAAAGAGTCTTTCAACCAGCATTTTTTGTTGAACTGGACATTGACTATACCCTTTTTCTGTAAAAACAGTATGACCATTAAACCTGTCTGACCCACAGATTAAAAAGTGCTGGGAAAAGGGGTCTTTGAACCAACCATTTTAGTTTCCCTGGACATTGACTATACCTGTCCTGGGCCACAACATGAGCTCCAAACCTGCATGACCCCCAGATTTAAAAAGTACCGGACATAGGAGTCTTTTAACCACCATTTTAGTTGAACTGGACATTGACTAGACCTGTCCTGAGTAACCTACATCTGTTCAAGTCTTCCTGTACCTCCTTGTACAATTCAGAGGATATTTGTAGCACTATTTTTGTACATGACAGTTTTTTTGTAGTTTTTAATTCTAGAAAACACATTTTAAATTGGATGGAATCCCACCACGTCTTTGTTTTCTTTTTTTTTTTTTTTTAATTGTATTAAATGGGTTGTCTCACTACAGGGATTACTAGCTATTTTAAAGATCTTGCAAAAACAAGTCATTTTGCAATATGTGTCCATTAACAGTGTCCTACCTATTCCTGTTTTGACAGCACCATCACCCTTGAGCCACTTTTGACAATTGTGAAGAACAAATGTCTGTTAAAAACCACATTTTTTTAGAATAGGACCTGTAGTATAGCTGCATTTCACAGCAAAATGCCCCCCAAAAATTCAAAACATGACCCTTTACCACTTTGACAATGTGAAGAACAAATGTCTTTTAAAAAACAAATTTTTTAGTATAGTACATGTATTATTGCTGCATTTCAAAGCATCATGACCCAAAAAAATTGATAAATGACTTCTCCAGCCACTGTTAAAAATTGTGAGGGAGAAATGCCACTGAGAAGCCACATTTCTGTTCCAAAGGACCATGATTATAGCTGTATCTCACGGCAACATGACCCCAAAAAATTATAAAAATGACTTCTCAGCCACTGTTAAAAATTGTGAGGGAGAAATGCCACTTAGAAGCCACATTTCTGTTCCAAAGGACCATGATTACAGCTGTATCTCACAGCAACATGACCTCAAAACCATTGACAATGCAAAAAATTCTAAAGATAAAGTAAGTAAATGGAATACGGTTTTGTCATGAAACCTTGGTGTCTTTTACAGTCTCCACATCGCCAAACCAGCAAAATTATCTTTTTGGAACTGGAATAAAAATTGCAGAGAGAAATGATTATTTTAAAAAACATTTTTCAAGAGGACCATTTCTGTTTGAAGAGGAATGTGAAGTAAAGTGGCATCTAATCGGTGACCTCGGCAATTGGGGCCACAACATCATCAGAGATCCATGCCTGATTCATCTTGATGAATGTCAAACGATCAAGATTATCAGTGGAAAGCTGGATGCGTTTGTTTGTAATGACTCCTCCAGCTGTGCTGAAGGTCCGCTCAGATATGACGCTGGCTGCTGGGCAGGACAACACCTCTATGGCGTGGCGAGCGAGCTCGGGCCATTCATCCATGTTGGATTTTTGCATACCCAGAAGTCGATTGGGTCCGGAACACATCCAAAAACATCGGTGTTGAGACGCAGATAGTCGTGCACCATGATCTTAAAGCTGGTTTTGGGTGTTGGATGTGTGCCCCTTACTGCTTGGTGAGGGGTTAAATAAAGATTGCCAGGGGCACCCTTAGGCTTCCCACATTGTTCTGCTGCCGCTGCGCTATTTGGCATCTACGCGTCATCGCTGATGTTTTTTCCACCGTGACTTTTGAAGAACGTAAAGGGGAAAAACAAAACAGATGTCCCCGTTGATCAATAGAAAGGTCTCCTTTTTCCCCCCTTTATCTTATTGGGGGGGGTTGGAGGGAAAGGCTGATTTTGGGTTTTGACTGGGGATCCAGGGGGGGGCCCCCCCCCAGTAACTTTTGTTCTTTTTGATGCCTTTTAATGCAGGACATGCGGAGGAAAGGGAGCATCCAAGCCTCATGCGAGAGAGGACCCTTGATTTCCCAAGCCCCCCTGGTCGAGGGGACTACAAATGATCTTCCTAAATTTTTCCCCTCCGCCTAAAATTTCGCCCCAAACCCTCTTTCCAAGGCGGGGGCTCGGTAAACATCGGTGCCGGGGAATACCTCCTCCTCCGTTCCCCGGGGCACAGCTTAAAACACAGCCCTGCCCTTGCCTAATGATGCACCCTGAGAGCTGATTCCCCCTTGCATAGCCCGGGCCCCCGAACCACTGCCTAAGAAGACCGATAAAATTGTGAAACTTGGGGCCCTTGGATTGACGGAAGAAAGGCTCCGGGTCCCACATCGTATCCCTCTCCTCCTCGCGGGGCGGGACTTGTGTTTCAGAGTTCCAACATTTTCCCAGAACTAAATCACCAACAATGCTCATGCTGACAAGGCATTGTCCGCGCGACCTTTTTGGGGCTTCTTAAAAACTGGCAAGGATGGGTGCAAGCTTTTTTCACCTGCCCCCACTCCGGTGGCTCAACCCCCCGAGGCCGCCCGCTGCTTGTCAGGCCATGTGTCACTTCGTACTGCGTAATGGCATTGCGCTGCTCCCAAAATTTTGCTGGAGCATTTTAGGGTGGAATTCCAGCGTGTTGCCACATCAACAAATGGACAGTTGACGGGAGGCCGAGCTATGCTGAAAAACGCACCGGAGGGAAAGCAGGGGCGAACGACGGAAGTGCGAATCAACCCCTCGAGCCTTCCCCCCAAGGCATTCAGACCCGGGTACGCTTTAGAAATTCTGGAAACGGGTTTCAGACATGTCCCCGGGCAAGGAGTGTCCGTCTCCCGATCTTAAGGGCGGCCCGAGATTTCCTTTTTCGCACCCCACCTTGCCTGGCAAAAGGTTCTTGTCACCCGCCAGCGCCGGGCCCCGTTGCGGAGAGTTTCCCCACAGCCCTGACCTTGTGTGGACGGTTCCAAGACGTTTAATTTAAAACAGGGCCCGGGTTTCTCTGGCAGGGGATGCCGCCAGAGGCCCTTGGGGGGAAAGACCCCCTGCACCACCCCTGCATTTTAAGACATGCCCCGAGCCTGAAGCCACCGTCACCCCAGAACATCCACCCCTCACCCTTGAGCTTCACAAGAATAAGCGCCTTGGCCTGCTTACTAGTCATGTGTGGGTGGTCAATGGACTTTTCCAGACACGGGAGCAGAAACCCCCTTAAAATTTTTAGATGACACTGGCGGGCCAAGGCAGGGACTCTTTTCTGGCAAGAAATGCCTGCTGGGGCTTTGGTATTGGGGGCGGGCAAGGGACATGACTTGGGGGAAACCCCACTGTGCCCACCGACGGAAAGGCAACATTTAAAGGCCAAAACCCCTGAAATCCCGACATTCAGGTTTTTTTGGTTTTGGGAGGTTTGGGTTAAAGTGTTTCTTCTGCCCCAAAAATGGAAGACAGAAGGTGGCTGCTAGATGGCCGCTGTACGGCGTGCGGGTCGTCAAACTGCGGAAGGGAAGGTGTGGGATGGGTCCGGTGGTGCGGTGGTACTCGGGCGACGGTGGGGGCTAAAGTGGAGGGACCCCTGATCATGATTGAGAGACTGTGCAGGTTAACGCTTGGTGGTGGTGGATGGGAAGAGGCAAGACAGGGGGTGTAACAGGGGGGAACCCTGGCATCGGTGTGGTTTTTTTTTGGCCAAGTTTTTCCTCCATTTAAACTCATGCATTCGCTGCAGGGGGACTAAATGTTGTTGGGGTTTTAAACACCTAAGACCTTGCCCAACTGACTTTTTACGGCAAAGGGACATATGAAAAATCGCTGGGTGAATAAAGGGTTTGCTCAAAGAAGGCCCCGGCTTTGGAAAAGGGCCTGGACCTTTTAGACGGCGATAAGCGAGGAGCGGGGGGTTTTTGCGACCCTGGCGGCGAATCAACTCAGCGGAAATTGGGGGACCGCCGTCTCCCTTTTTTAGGGGGGGGACCCCTTTGACATCCCCATCGTCTTTTCCCCCTCGCCCTGATAAAGTGCTCGGAGCAAATTCTGCGAGAAGACCACGTTGGAATTTCCCGGGGCGGGAGCTACAACAGAGGCACTGCAAGGATTGCCCACCGCCCGGGATTTTTTTCCCATTACCGGCTTTCCCTTTTCCCCTCGATGGCATCGTACTGGGGGGGGTGGGGGGGGGGGGCCCCCCCCGGGGGGGGGTTTGTTTTAAAAGCTTTGACCCAAAACCCAACTCGGGCTTGAAAATTTTTACATTTGGGCCTTTGACAAACGCCTTTTTTTCATTTAAGATTGAGATGGATGCACATTTTTGTGGCCGTTCTGGGAGGACGAGGGGTAAGACTTTCTGGGTGCAGGGTTTCAATAACCACTGAAGAAAAAGATTGGTGACGCTGTTCGTTACTGAGATTTACAGGGCCCTGACCCAGCGATGACAGGCCTACGGCCTGCAACCGCATCCACGGCTTGCTTTTTGTCCCCCAAAACTGGAAGGGTACCCTTTTCCGTACCTCTACCTCCATGCCTACCCCCCTCTTTGCTCGCTTACCCCTGCATTTCGCTCCATGTTCAGAAAGATAAAAATTTTTAGAAGGGATGGAAGGTTTTGGAAACGCTTTATTAAAAGATGGCAAAACACAGTATTTCAAATCCCCTAAATTTTCCCACAGACAACTAGGATTAGAAACGAAATGTTTTTTGCGAAAACCCGTGAAAAGCGATCTGGTGGAAAACCGTAAGAAAAAAAACAACAGTGTTCCACCCTTTGTCCCAGGGGTTTACAAATCCCATAGGACTAGGAATTTAGTTTTTTAACAAAAAAATCAACAAGGCGCTATCTGCGGCAAAATGAGATTCAAAGAGCCCCAAAAAAACATTCAGAAGTTACACGATAGAAATTGTGTTTTTTGCAGCAATGACAAAAGAGAACAGTTTTAGAAAATTTTTTATCAAATTGTCATACAAGTGGCTATTTGAAAAAACTAGGGCTGCACCACATAAAAAGCTATTTAAAAATATTCGGTAATAAAAGGGAAATTTTTTTTCACCCATCAAATACACCCTGGGGGTGACTACAAAATTTTCTGTATTCAAAATTTTAAATGCAAGGGGCTTTTGGACAAAGGGCCCGCGCCAAAGTGAAAAAAAACTTATCTGAAATGTTACGGATAATAAAAAGGATTTTTTGCACCCATCAAATAAACCCGCGTGACTACAAAATTGTTGTATTCAAATTTAAGTGCAAGGTGGTCTTTGGACAAAGCTGCCCGCGCCAAAGGAAAAAAAAACACCTACTGAAATGTATATGGGTAAAAAAGGTATTTTTTGCACCTATCAAATACACCTGCGGGACTACAAAATTGCTGTTTCAAATTTAAGTCAGGGGTGCACAACATCAAGTTATATTTTACCAAAAAAACTGCCCAAAAAGTTTTTAAAAACCCATTGCAATGCAGGGTCTAAATCTAAACACAGTCTGGGGTGCACAATATCCACTTCCTTTAAAGAGCCTGTCTGTCGTCTGTGTTCGCCTGCAGCCCCCCCCCCCCCCCCCCCCCGGGCTGTACAGCCTAATGTCCTCTAAAATTCTAGCCTAAGTAACTAAAAACCCGCAAATCTCTAAATTCCCAAGTTTAAGTTCACAACTAAAAGTAAGATGTTGTGTGAACAAAATAAACGTTTCCTAAACTGTTTGACAGAGACCGATACACGCCTTTTCTTATGAACACGACACACACTGATCATGAAAAGGGAAGGGGTGTTCATGTAAAAAGAGGTCATGTGATTTTTTCCTGCCAAACGAACCATACACATCCCATTCATGAAGTCGCACACCCAGCTCACCCTGCTCTATTCTGTAAGCTGATTTGTGGCCGCCAAAATGAGAGGAAGCGCTGAAAATGGCGCGATATTAATCAGTTATGGCAGATTTTACTAAATATCGCGTGATCGAAAAAATCCGATCAACATAAAAACCGTGCCGATTTCAACTTTGTCGATAATAATCGCTCAACACTATTAAACAACTATTGAATGCATAATCGTGTTGGCATAATTTTGCAAATAAGATTATACACATTAGTCGTTCTAGTTGTTAAAACTGGCACTATAAGTTCAGTCAATTAGGAGACAAACTAATAATCTTTCTGGGAATGTTCTTGGTTTTTGTTCCTCAAACATTGCTCAGATGATGATGATGATGATGTGTCAACAATTGTTGGTTGCTAAATTTCACCTAAAGATTGACCAGTTTAGATCAACTTCATTCTTATGTGCATGGGTACCTTAAAGTGAACCGGTTGAACTTGATGGACACATGCCTTTTTTCAGCTATACTATGTAACTACATGTGAGCAGGCTCTGCAGTACATCTAGTTTCCCTTTTAACCCTTTAAGAACCTAGCATTTTTCCTCCTCGCCTTCCAAGAGCCATAACTTTTGTATTTTTCGTCTACATAGACAAATGAGGTCTTTTATTTTGCGGGACAAGATGTACTTTCTATTGGTGTAATTTACCATACCATAGAATATACTGAGAATCCCCAAAAAATTCTAAGTGGAGCAAAATGTGAAAAACACTTACTTGTGCCATGTTTGCAATTTATATATTTATTTTTTACACCGTTCACTCTCTGGTATAAATGATGTGTTCTCTATATTCTACAGGTTGACACAAATCCAGAAATAGCAAACATGTGTTTGCATGCATTTCCTGCGACCAATAACTTTTTTGATATAGCACCTATGGATTGAGTGAGGGTGATTTTTTTTTTTGCGGTCTGCAGTGTACTTTTTATTGGTACCAGTTTGGAATACATGCAACTTTCTTGATCAGTTTTATTCCAAATTTTAGGGGATGGGAAATGACAAAAAACCCGGAATTTTTGGTGCTTTTTTTTTTTTTTCCTCTATGGTGTTCAGCGTATGGGATAAATTATGTTAGAATTGAATAGATTGGAGTTTATCGGATGTGGCAAATATGTGTAACTTATTTATTTTTTTTATTTGTAAAATTTCAAAAGAGGGGTGATTTTGAACTTTAATATTTTTTTATTTTTACTTTTAGTACCTGCAATGTTACCACCTGGTCAACAAGGATGGCCTAGTACCAGGATAAAAACTATACTCACTTGCTGATTACACACAATGACAATAGACAAAGACTACAAAAAATATAGAAAGAACTATACTCGCACAAACAATAAAGCAATACCACAATATCGTAATACTGACACTTTTCCTACTATTATCACTTAGAATTCATCATGGAGCAAAGACGCATACAAATGTAAGATACCCTGTAGCAATGTATGCAGCAGTAACCAGCAACAATATATATTTGTATCAAAATAAGATAAACATACTTAATGAACCAGACAAATAGATCCCCCCAAAAGAGGAACCCCATAAGGAAGAACATTCAATGTGGTCAAAAATGTAGATACTCACAGCATGGTCTGCACTTTCCTGTGGGGTGAATATACTTACAAAGATAGGCACCTTCCATTCTCTCAAATTGTAGGTCCATATAGATGTAGGGATATAGCTAGGATTAGATGCATCCTGATAGAAAGGTAGACCACTAAAAAACCCTTTTCTAATATGAACGTTAGGTATTTTGCCCCCAATCCACATGAATTCTAGACTATCAAGGTTTACATTAGAACATTAAGCATGAAACCCTATTCCATGTGACAGAAACCAAGAAAGTGTATATAAGCAAATATATATATATATAAGAAAAAGTAGTAGACCATATTATTTCATATGATATCCAGTAAAGATACATATACTGAATGGTATATGTTATTTTTACAGTGAGGTTTTCATGTGATTTTTTTCACCACATTGATTAGCTTTAAACATGTAGGCAATGGTAAATAAAGACAATTACCAAATACATTGCTGTTCTGATTTTGCTTCCTTTCAGAGTTAGAACAGTTCATATCTTCTGCTTGTTTGTATAAGCTCTCCAAAGTTACTAACCACAAGTCTCTGGTCTAGGAGGGACCATGCTTGTGATGTCACTCCCTGCTGTGTCTTATCAGCAGCATAGGAGCTTGTTTATCTTTGTTACAGACACACTTTAACCCTTTAGAGCCTTGTATCCTTCTGCCATTCTGTTAAAACACCTCCATCACCAATGTTCTTCTAGCAAACTCAGCTAGGAATAGCAGAGCCGATCTACCAAGCACTGCAGTAGAACCACCCACAGCCTGACCAGGAAGTAGGAGCCTGAAGCTAGCTGTGGAGAGCAGAATCTGTGAAACTGCCAGATCGGAAAACGTCTTTAATGATAAGACATCCCACTATATATCCATCGAGTGGGATACATAATAGGTTGCCATTGAAGATATGCTCCTGACATATATGTTTGACAGAGGTCATTAATGTGATCTGGACAGGGCCTAACTTTGGTCAGAAAAAAATCTATTGTTTGAATAAATTTTTTTTTTTTAATTGACAATTTTTTTGGTTTTTCATTTATTATGAACAAAGAAACAAGAGAAACAAAATGCAAATTGACTCCTGAGACACCTAGTACATGGACAAGGCAGGCATGTATGAATCAGGCATTAAACATATTCAATCAAACCCAAACGGGAAGAACATTGAGACTGTGAATTAGACAAGGCTCATACGACTACTAATTAAGCCATAGGTCAAAGATTCCAGCCTCATCAATAATAAACAACATAGAACATATAGACGTAGGATAGGGAGAAGGGGGGAAGGGAGATGGTGGAAGGGAGGGAAGGGTACTGGTCAAGGTGGACCAACAAGCTGGTGTAATGTTCCATCGAGCGAGAGATTCTATCAAAAGAATCCAATTTGTCATGGAGCAGGGCAGTTAGGAACTCCATCCGTCGTATTTCTATGAGCCTCTGACAGATCCCCTCTACTTGGTGGTGTGGTCTGACGCCATCTACCCGAGATTAGGCATCTGGCCCCTGTAAGGATATGTAACATGAGTTTGGAATCCTGTTTAGATAGGCCTTTGACCGGCCCATTCAGTAAGTAGGTAAGAGGGTCCAGTGGGACCCTTACCCCCAGAACCTCAGCTATAAGTTCCCTGACTTGTGACCAAAAGGGCTGGATAAGCAGGCAATCCCAGAAGATATGTGGTAGTGTACCCACTGAGGAGCAACAGCGCCAGCATACCGATGGAAGTTGGGGGTTCCATTTATGCAGGACCTCCGGTGTATGGTACCAAAAAATAGTATTTTGTATAGATTTTCTTTATGCTGGATACATACTGAGGATTTCGCCGCTGCGTTCCACATCACTTGCCATGAGGAGAAGGGTATTTCCCTACCTAGGTAGTTTTCCCATTTGGCCATGTATTTGTGTGTGGGAATTTCAGCCGAGGGCGGGTCCGATTGAATGGAGTAGATTGTAGAGATGAGACCCTTAGTATTGTGACCCGCTTTACAAAGCTGTTCGAAAGGGGTCGGAACAGAGAGGGTGGATGTGCCAAACATGGAGGACAGAAGGTGAGTTATCTGAAGGTAATGAAAGGGTTTCAAACGGAATCAGCCTCCTGTCTCCGGCCCTAGCAACATCCACAAATCGGAATAGCTCGTGCCCCAGCCACGGTCTTGCAACAAATCCCGATGAGCCAGCAGGGAAAAGGGGTGTGCTCAAAAAGGAAGCCATGGGCGATGCCCTGGAGGCCAGCTGAAATCTGGTCCTACATTAATTCCATATCTGCGTGAACTTGATTGGGCCCAATACGTATCCCAGTGAGGGGAGAGGCTTCGAATGCCATAGAAGCGCATTGGGGTAGGTCGGTGCAAGCCATAGCTTTTCTATCTCCATCCACTTGGTGTATGCCCGGAAGGATGACCAAGCTGGAATACAACGCAAGTGGGTGGCCCAATAATAGTTAAGGATATTAGGAACCGCCAGTCCTCCACTTCGCCTACTGGCCATCATAACACTTTTGGCTACCCTGTGCCTGCCCTGGGCCCATATGAATCTTAGGATAGCTGCCTGGATGGAGCGCAGCTCACTCAGCGGGACCATCACCGGGAGAGTCTCAAATAGATAGAGGAGCTTTGGTAAGATGGACATCTTAACCGAGTTTATTCTGCCTAAAAAGGAGAGGGGAAGGCGGTGCCACTTAGAAAGTGTGTTTTCAGTTCTTTAAAGAGGGAGGGGAAGTTAGCACTATAGAGGGAGGAATAATGATCTGTTATCTGAATGCCCAGGTACTTGAGCGATTGGGTTTGCCACCTGTAGGAATAGTTGTTTTTAAGGGAGGATAAGACCTCAGGGGGAATGTTGATCGGGAGAGCCTCCGTTTTTGAGGTGTTGATCTTGTATCCCGAGAGGGCTCCAAATTTAGCAAGAAGGGAATGTAAGGTAGGTAATGTGGTGTGAACGTCGGTTAGGGTCAACAATATATCGTCCGCGAAGAGGGACAATTTAAACTCCTTATCCCTGATCTTTATGCCCTTGATGTCTGGCTGAGCCCTGATTGCCGCCGCGAGAGGTTCTATACACAACGCAAAGAGAAGTGGGGAGAGTGGGCAGCCCTGTCTAGTACCATTTTTAATTCCAAAGGTTTCAGATATATAGTGAGGGAGTTTAATGGACGCCGAGGGGGAAGAGTATAATCCTCTTATTGCCGCCAGGAAGGGACCAGAAAACCCATATGCCGAAAGGGCCTCAAAAAGAAACGGCCATTGTAGCCTATCAAAGGCCTTCTCAGCATCTAGGCTAAGGAGTAAGGCCTGCTGCGCATGGTGGTTGACAGCATCCACCAGGTCAATAGTACGCCTCGTGTTATCTCCCCCATGCCTGAAGGGGACAAAACCCACTTTGTCCCTGTGTATCAATTGAGGGAGCCAGTGGTTAAGTCTGGTAGCCAGAATTTTGGTATAGATCTTCAAGTCAGAGTTGAGCAACGCAATCGGGCGGTAGCTAGCACTGTCCGCTGCGTCCCTTCCTGGTTTGTGGATCAAGGTTATGTACGAGTGTGACATGGAGTGACATGGAGTGTGACATGGAGTTGGGAATAGAAGTTCCTTCCAGAAATGAGTTATAGAGTTGTAGCATATGTGGGGCTAAAATATCTGAAGAAACTTTAAAATATAGATAGGGTAGCCCATCAGGGCCTGAGGCTTTACCGGACAGAAGGGCCTTAATAACTTCTTCTATTTCCTCTAATTGGATGGGGGCTCCTAAAAAGTTCCCACCGCCTCTTGTGTGAGCGATGGTAGCGGCAGTTCCGCAAAAAATCCCGGATAAGAGTTTGGGCTCCTATTCCATGTCCTGGAAGAGGTGAGGGCATCGCATAAAGCTCAGAGAAAAATCCAAGGAAGATATCAGCAATGGACTTTGGGTCCCTACTTCAGGGTACCCTACCCTGTCCTTAAGTGCCTGAGGCATCGAGTTTATTGAACGCTCCTTCAGTAGCCTTGCTAATAGTGTGTGGGCCTTGTTCCCATAATTCGTAATACTTTTGTTTTGCGTAGAGAAGAAGCTTCCCTACACCCTGTAAGGCCAAGTCCTTCATGCTGTTTCGGACTGAAAGTATACGTCTCAGAGTCGAAACCCTGGGGCATAGTGCCATTTTACGTTCCAGTCCCTTTAGAAGGGTGCGTAGTCTGTTAGATCTTTCCGCGGAGTCTCTTTTGAGCTTGGTGCCTAGGGCAATACAATTGCCTCGAAAGACTGCCTTGTGGGCTTCCCATAGGACGGATGACGCAGAGACAGAACCTCCATTTTGTTCAAAATAGGAAATAAGTGACTCCCGTATCTGCTCCCTCAGGGCTGTTCTTTTAATGAGTGTTTCATGTATCCTCCAGTGACATAACCGCTGTGCTGGGAGCTGCAGATTTAAATTGCCCGTGACTGGGGCATGATCCGACCATGTTATAGGCTTAATGTGGGAGCCCTGCAGTGCCCAGAGTGTTGGGTCATTGCCAAAAAAATAATCAAGTCTGGTATGGGTTTGATGAGGATGGGAGAAGAAAGAGTATTCCTCACTTTTAGGATGATTGATCCTCCATAGGTCAAACAGACCATGGGAGCGAATGACCTTTCTAAAGGCTGTGGACAATTTGGTCAGTGCCGGGTTTGGGCCCTTTCCACCTATACTACATCTATCCATGGATTCCGAAAAAATCATATTAAAGTCCCCCCCTAAGAGCAGGGCTGTAGAGGGGAATTTGGCTAATTTGGAGAAGACTCTGTTTAGAAAGGAGACCTGTGAGGTATTTGGCACGTATACGTTACATAGCGTGATCGGTTTGCCCTCTAATGTAGCTTTAAGGATAATGAACCGCCCTTCCGGGTCAGCCAGCGATGCTTCAACCTGTAATCTACAGGTGTTAGCTATTAGTATAGCCACTCCGGCCCTCTTCCTGTTATTGAATGCAGAAAAAGCGGTGGAGTAATAGGGTCGAGCAAAGCTGAATGAGCCTTTGGAATCAAAGTGGGTCTCCTGCAAAAACAAAATGTCGGCTCGCAAGGACCTACATTCTTTCAAGGCCAACCTACGCTTAATGTTAGAGTTCAGTCCTTTAATGTTTAGAGTGATACAACGTACCATATTCCAGAGCGAGTGGAGCTACCTTGAGGTGAGTAGTGCTGAAAGAGGGTGATCTCCCAAGAAGTGGACGTCCAGAAGTCTATACTGCACCTGAGGAGTATAGAAGGCGAAAAAAGGGCGGTAGGGGGGGGAAGGTTAGACAACAAGACGGTAGGGGAGAGGACACAGACTAGACCAACACAAGAAGACAAAGAAAACAACCGGTTATGACAACCAACTATGAAACCGGAGAAGTGCGAAGACACCAAATACAGAGGAATAGTATCCCCTGACCTAGGCGCCTAGCTCTTGTTTTTACCTTTTAGCGCAAGTGCGCCGGTTATGGAGGCTTGGAGGTTAAAAGGGTCTCCACCGAGGTCTCCCAAAAGAAGGCCGTCGGACGAGGCCCCACCTCCTGAGGTAGGAAAAAGCGTCTCAAGTCCCCCCAGCCAAGAGGCAGGAAGGAGAAGAGAGAATTCGGAAGCGAGCAAATGCTCTTAAGAAGCAAGGACAACTAACCAGAGCTGTGAAGCGTACAGCTAACGGTCTATCCTTAGTACTAAGAAATAAACATTATAAGCCCTATATAATGTAGGAAAATAATGAAGGCATCTAGATGAGTGCAATAGCATTAGAGAAGAAAAGGACGAGAATGTTGATGGCCCTCCAGTCAGTATGAGAGTCCCATATTCAGCGGGGTGGAGAGCGCCGGGCCTTCTGGGCTGAAGGAGGGATCCCTGGAGAGCGTCCCTTACGAGCCACTACAGATTGCCATACTGGTGGTGGTGGAGGCGGGAGTATTGACAGTTCCCAATTGTCCATCTTTGGAGTAGGAATTTTCAGGGTATTACAGAAATTCAGAAGGTCAGCAAAAACTAGGAGAACTGCTGAGCGACCCTCAGTTCTGGCAGAGAGAGCAAACGGAAAGTGCCACCTATAGGGGATGTGATTCTCCTTCAGGATGGCAAGCAGCGGTCTGAGGTGGCGGCGCTTCTGCAATGTATGCCAGGATAGGTCAGCGAATATCTGTATAGGAGTCCCCTGATAGTCGATGCTGTGTAGGCGTCTGGCTTTCTCCATTATTGCTTCTTTCACCGAGTGATCATGTAAGCAACATATAATATCTCTGGGAAGTGGAGAGGAGAACTTTGGTCGAAGCACTCTGTGGGCCCTGTCAAACTTGATGGGGCGGGGGGAGGTAGCTCCAAGTATACGGTTAAATATAGAGTCCAAGATGGCCTGTAGGTCCTCCTCCCCCTATGGTTCCGGGAGCCCCCGGACCCTAATATTGTTCCTGCGGCCGCGATTGTCCAAATCCTCCACATGTCGAGCCAGATCCCTGACCGTGGACATTTGCGCAGAGATAGAAGGGTGGATTTGGGAGATGTATTTACGTGTGTTATCATGGTCCTCCTCGAGCGTTTCCACGCGGGATGCTATTTGCGTGATATCCTGCCTGATTGAAGCAATCTCCTCTCTGCAGGCTACCCTAACCTCCGAAACTAATGCCCGCAGCTCATCTCTGTTAGGCAGTTGTTGTATCATGTCAGTCCATGCATGATGGTCAGGTAAATGAGGACTGCGCAGGGCAGAGGAGGATGCAGGAGAGCCCTGCCATGAAAAAACTCCCCTGCCGGACTCCTGAGTATGTGGGGAGGGGGCTGGAATAGGCCTGGGATCCAGCATGTCAGAGGCCACAGAAGCCCCAGGAGGAGATGAACCGGGCTCTGAGGTCAGGAGAGGAGGACTAGCCACCACCGAGCTATAGGAAGGCTGATGCTGCGCCATGGTGGATGGTGAGGCCTGCACGTGCTCCAGCTGCTGGTGGAAGTGGGGGGGCACAGCAGGGCCCGGTACCTGTGTCCTCATGGCAGTCACTGGAGAAGACGGAGGCGTGCTGGGGAGGAGGCGCGGTGTCTTCTGCGATGCCGCCGCTGTGTGAGATGGTGATCGCGCGCGCTCAGCGAGGAGGCAGGCTGTGATGGCGGCGCGCAGGCCGGAGGCGCCGCACCAGGAGAGGCGGTGCAGAGGTATGAATCCAGCACCGATTGGCTCCGTGACCGGACCGGAGCCCTCCTCGGGGTGTTAGGCGGCGGCTGGTTTCTTCTCTTTCCCATCTAGGGCCGTTGGGAACACTAGGCAGCTGGTTAGGATAGCCGGTAGCAGGAGCTCAGTTAGGCTGCGGGCATTCTCCTCGGCTTCCGGTCACACCCCCCGTTTAAATAACATTTTTATATTAAATGGACTAAGATCTACCTGGGCCCACAGACTCTAAGGGTCATGGGCTTCCCACCACCCAAAATACCACTGCTTTTATTGAAGCCTTTTTGTCAATGATTTTTATTATTTAAAGTAGTTTATGAGGCTTGATTGACATTATAGAAACAAAAAAAGAAAAATAATACATCTTTATAGGGGGTTATAGCTACATTTTATACTGTGCTCTAAATTCCTTGCTTCCCTTCATACTATAAAGATGTAAAGTAAAATGATTAATCTCTGACCTTAAAAAGCTGCCACTGTGTGGAGCATATTGCATATAGATATATACACCTCCCCCACGTGTTCTAGAATTCTGGTGATAGCGGTAAACTGTATGAATTTTAGTATTTCAATTTGTAACAGGAAGCCGAGGAATACAGAAGTTTGTGTACGAAATATATACATACAGTGCAATTTGTGGAATAGATTATCTAAGCCAATTTCCAAAATGGTCAAACTATAGCACAAATAAAATGAAAGGTAACTTCACACCACCAACAAAAGGGGTTGGACGCAGTCCAGCTTCTGTTCTTTATCCCTAAACAATGACTGGTTGTCACAGAGCATACTTGTAATGTGGAGTGACTTCCCTCATGATATTCCCCTTTAAAAAGAAGGCAACTGCAGGTTAAGTTCAAAAGTAACAGATGAACTGTACTAACACAATTGTATTCACAGTGGCCTCCAGTTCTAATGGTTTCTGTATCTAAGAGGCACTAAATATCTTGTTTGCTTTCAACACACAAAAATGCTGCTTACTGACGTTTTTAATAAATTAAGGAATAAAGTTCGACATTTTATTATTTGGTGCTGGATCCACACCAATTGATTACAACTTATGTAATGTCACAAAGTAAAACGTTGAACCGCCATAGAATTAAAGGGGTTTTCTCACCACAATGATTAGCTTTTAACATGAAGGAAAAGGTAAATGAAGACTTTTACCAAATACAGTACTATTTTGCTTTTACTTTGGAAGATTTTTTCTCCTCTTAGGCTCCGTCCACATGATCAGCATTTCAAGTCGTAAGCCATGCAGATTTTGACTTGGAATACTGGTCTAAAACTGAAAGTAAACTATCCCCATTGACCTCAATAGGAATTACGCCCTTGTAGTTCATACAATGCGTCTTTTCGTCGGTCGGTTTTTAAACGTCAAAAAACTTGGAACATGTTCATTATTCTATGTGAAAAATGTACCATTGAGGTCAATTGGGGTGGCTAAAAACCTTGTGTGAAATATGTCTAAAACCCCAAAAAGATGAATGGAACTCGTTTCTGACTATAATTCCGCTGGAAATACTTGTCCAATGTGGTTTTCAACGGCAGAATATGACGAGGAAAATATACTCATTATGTGGACGTACCCTTAGTGTACACAAGTTTCTCTGGCTACTCACCACCATCCCCCACCTCTCTCTTCTCTGTCTCTTATCTGATTGCTCCATAAGCTGCTGTTCAACCACAGTGAGCCACTACCTGCGGAATCTTATCTCCCAACAGAATTTGTTTACCTAGGCTTTCACCTTTTAGAGCTCTGTAGCCTTGTTATTCTTGTGCAGTACATATTATAAATCTCTAATATGTCAGTCATTGCTGCAGAACCACCCACAACCTGACCATTAAGTGTGAGTCTAAAGCTTCCTGTGGCTCAGTGAAACTGCATTGTAAGAAAACCCTTTTTAGTTTGTCAGGTCTCGTTCAGTTCACAAGAACCACTTCAAACTTTCCACAGCCATTATGTGTCAGGCATTGGTTACTATTAATATGACACAGCTTGCAAGGGCTCTGTATCCTGGTCACGTTACCAGTGTCTAAACAGTGCTTTACACCCACTCTTCTACAGTACGCCCAAAAGGGAATCATACCTTAGGACGAACCAGACCACTTCTCAGGTCTTCACCATAGAGTCACTGGCACACATAGACAGTAGACAGTAGTCTACTATCACACTATTCCTCTGCTTTCTCAGAGGCTCCCAGTACACCATCCTTTACTTTTAGATCTCCAAAGGCCACACTATATCAAGACCGGCCATATATTGGGTTTGCAGGTCAATCAGATTCCCATCTCCTCTTGTTCCAACTTTACTGACTTTGTGAATGACATATACTGGTATGGCTGCTATATAGACGACGTCATTGTCATCTGGAGGATGGATATGGCGGCAATACCAGAATTTGTGTCATATTTGAATGGATTTGGTCTGTTTTTTACTTTTCATTACCACAAATATGATATTGAATTTCTGCATATTTCTTTACATGGTGATGCAATTAAAAATGGGATTGACACCTCTACCTACAGGAAGCCTACGGCAAGTAATAATAATGCTAGTTCATGCCTTCCTCGACATACTATTAAGGGAATTCCTGTAGGTGAGCTTATTAGAAGTAGACGGAATTGCTTTGCTGATAACAAATATGAGAGAGAAAGTGATTCTGTCACGTCAAGGGAGATACAGTGAGCCCTGACTGGAACCCAGCCCACTGTCCCTGCCGACTTGACGTGCTGCCCTAGTCGACAGACGTTAACTGGGCGACAGTCCCTGTGCTACTAGAGTGCTGGGGCCGTCAGAAGGTAGAATAGTCAGACAGTCCGGGTCAAAACCAAATCAGGAACGCCAAGCCACAAAACAGAACCAGAGGGATAAACGTAAACAAGCCGAGGTCAAAACACGAACGGGAGCGAGGTACAAAAACGGAGAGCAAGACAGGATCAGGGAACAAGCCGTTGTCAGGTACACGGGAGAGCAAATAACAAGCAAGCACAAGTAACACAAGGCAGCCAGGAAATATCACAGGCGCAGCACTCAGCTAGCAGGGAGTTTAAATGTGCTTCCCGGATATCGCCCCTGCAGCTGATTGGAGCGGCCTCCGGGTCCTCCATTGGCTGGTGCGCAACCCTGTAGGGGGTGGGCCTCTGTCATCCAGTCCCAGCGCATGGTTCAGGGTGGGGTCGTGATCAGCTGCTGCAGACTCTTGCTCCTGAAAAAATGAGCCCCGCCTACCCCCTGACAGATTCTTTAACAGATTACAATGCAGGGGTTATACTGAATGGTCTCTCCATTGTGCAAAAAGATTGCACAAATAAAAAAAAGATATTGTATGAAAATAAAAAAGTAGAGCGAGGTGAGGGTGCATGTAGTCCAACATTTGCTGCTACTTTCAGTAAAGAGTCGCATTTTATTAAAAAGATTGTTGACTAAAATTTACAGTTACTGTTCCAAGATTAATCTCTTGGTTTTCTATTGAGAAACGGTTATAGGTTTGTTATGAGATGAGCATCGACTCTACACACTGCTCTCTTAGCCATAATTAATCAAGCATCAGAAACATGGCTTAGCACAGAGGGTTTCTTCCAATGTGGACGTGATTGCTGTTCATGCTGTACGTTTGTGTGTCAAACGAAATCTGTATTGGTCTCCTAGATGGTACTACCCACAATATAAGGAGCTTTATAAACTGTGAATCAAGAAATACTATTTATTGCATAGAGGAAACCTGGGCAAGGGCTGCATCCGGCCCGCCTTCTGTCTCTGACCGGCCTGCCCGTCACTCCCCCTGGGGGCCCGCCCGTTCACAGTTGGGGGGCGTGACCGGAACTAGTGACTTGTTGGAGAGGCATTTTGCGAGGGCGGGCGTTGTGTGTAGCTCTCTGTGACCAGAGTCAGACTAAAGCCTGTAGTGGCACTTGTGTGTGGTGCTCCGTGTGGGACAAAAAGTGTAATAGCGAGGGGTCCCACCTTTCCCTTTCCCCCCGGCTCCTGCAGCGGAGCGCCGCCATTACAGGGTCGATCGTGCGCCCTTCCGCGCTAGGGAGACACTGCAGCTGTGTAGCACTATCTGCTGGGATTCGTGACCGCAGGAGCTGAGAGTGTAGTCTCTTTCAGGGAAATTTAGAGCTTCGTGGGACGGGCAGCCGTCCAGAGAAGGCAGCTTTTCCAGAAATTAGTGCAGGCCCACGTCCGTGACAGGAGCAGCCAAAAACTAGTGAAGGCAGCATCCAGAGAAGGCGCAGCCCAGAAATTAGTGCAGGCAGCATGTCCAGAGACAGGCAGCAGTTCAGAAATTGTGAAAGGCGCACCAGAAACTAGTGCCAGGCAGCAGTCCAGAATTGGTGACAGGCACAAGCCCAAAAAAACCCGGGAAGACAACAATCCAGAAATTGTTAAAGGGGCCCCCCCGTCAAATTTTTGACAGGCAGCCGTCCAAAAAAACCCGGTGAAGACAGCAGTCAGAAATTGTTGAGGGAAGCAGTCCAAAAAACCCGGTGAAAGACAGCAGTCCAGAAATTTTTGACGGGCACAAGCCCAAAAAAACCGTGACAGCGCAGCCCAAAAATTGGTGCAGGCACAAGTCCAAAAAAAACCAGGAAAGACAGCAGTCCAAAAATTGGTGACAGGCAGCAGTCCAAATAAACCGGTGAAAGGCAGCACATCCAGAAACTAGTGCCAGGCAGCAGTCCAGAAATTGGTGACAGGCACAAGTCCAAATAAACCGGTGAAAGACAACAATCCAGAAATTGTTGACAGGCGCCGTAAAAAAATTGTTGACGGCAAAACGTCCAAAAAACGGGGACAGACAGCAGTTCAGAAATTGTTTACAGGCAGCAATCCAAATAAGCCGGTGAAAGACAGCAGATCCTGAAATTGTGAAAGGCACAACCCAAAAAAAACCGTGACGGGGAGCAATCAAAAAATTGGGTGCAGGAAACTCCAAAAAAAACCAGTGAAAGACAGCGCCCAAAAAATGGTGAAGGTAGCACCCAAATAAATCAGTGACAAAACCCCAGTCCAGAAATTTGGTACAAAAAGCAGTCCGTATGTCGGCTAACATTAAAAAAGAAAGATTGATGCGAATGCAGGGTTTTTTTAACAAGGAAGGGACTTCTAAATTTTTTTTTAAATAAGCAAGGTAAAGCTGTTGTCAGTTTGTGGAGAGCGATGGCTGTTTTTAAAGATTACAATTTAAAATCACCATTTGAGACAAAACATGCAGAGAAATACAAGAATTGACGGAGGAAGAGCGGGCAAGGGTTCTGAAGATTTCTGGAAAAATCAAAGGCGCAAGGAAATTTTTCAAAACTTCACTATCCGGGATGCAGCCGTTGGACAAGCTTTTTAAAATTTACACAAAAATTTCAAGTAACGGAAAGCCTTTCTGATGGGGGTTTGTCAAAGAATGTTTGGTGGACTCTGCAGCAGAAAATTTTTCTGAGAAAAAAAAAAGCGTTTGCAAAGTGCGCCTCTCCAGGCGACTGTAACAAGACGGGTCGAAAATTGCTGGGAATTTTGGGGCTTTGCTGCAAAACAAAATGGATAAAATTTTATTTATTTTTCCTGGTGGGGAGAGAGTGTGATGTCCGGGGTACAGCCCAGTTATTATCTTTGAATGGGGTAACAAAAAACTTTGAGATGATTGAAGAGCTGGAGCTATGCGATCAATGAAAAGGGACACGAAAGGGAGGATTTGTTCACCAAATAATGAACCCTGGACAAAATGGGACTAAAATGGAACAAAAAAGTAAGTGTTACAAACCCTTGGGTGTCCAAATCTGATTTTTAAGGGATGCAAGATAAAATGATGAAATAAAACCCAGAAAAAAGAAATTGTATTTTTGCATTGCTTATTCCCAGGGAATTTCTTGGAAGTCGGTCTAAAAAAAACGCCATGTTTTTGATGTTGTAAACTAAAATAGTTAATTTCATCAGGGGAAAAGCATTTAATCATAGACAATTTGTTGCACTGTTGGGGAGCATGAAAGGAACATGTGAATGTTAGATACAGCTTGAGTGGCTCAGTTTGGAAAGGTTTCTTAAAAGAGTATGGAATTTGAGTCAGATTCGGGGTTTTTTGAGACGAAAGGCAAAGAATCCCCGAGTTTTCAGATACACCTGGGTGGGAGATCGGCCTTTGCTGTTGATGTGACTACACTAATGAATGAACGAAATACCAAGTGCAAGCAAAAGGCCCTTTGCACATGAAATGTTCAGCTTGGGACAAATTTTATGAGAAAGTTGAAATTTTTTTTCTAGCCCTTTTAAAAGGGGAAAATTCTCACTAAAATGCCAACCACTGAAAGAAATACCCATCAGGTGTCACCTCGACAAATATTCATCCATGTTTGCGGCACTACATGATGAAAATTTTCCAGAAAATTTGAAGATCCCAAAACAGTTGAGAGTGAAAAACACATGATTTCTTCTCCCCTTTAATGGGGGGGATAATGCCCCGTGATGTCCAGCTTGAACTCATTTATCTGCAGGGCTGACAATTTTGGTGGAGCGTTTAAATCAGTATCATGCTGGAGTTTAAAATTTTCTCTCAAAGAGGAAATTTCCCCAATTGGAGGCATGCTCAGAGGATGTTAGTTCTCTTTGGATCTACCTATGTAGTGAACAAACTTTCTCAGTGATGAAGTTCAACAAAACCAGATACAGTTCCCCTCTCTTTTATGATACTTGTGCATGTCCTTCGATATCCACCTCAGAATTCAAAACCCGACCCTTTTGCACTTGTTCAGGCCCAAAAAAAGGCTAGATTTCTCTATTTAATATTTTCTTTTTCTTGTAATGTTTATTTACTGTTCTTTATTTAGTTAAAGGCCTTGCTCTTTTAGGTCAAGATGTGTTGTTAGTTTTTTAAACACTGCAAAAGTTGACAATTTTCTAAAGTGAATAATCACAAGTTCATTAAGTTATCTTTATCATTAAATAATTTAAAGTTTCCAAAAATATTTCATTGAATCCCTTTTATTTTTATTTACTGTTTGTTTATGAAGGGTAGTATTTACTATATATACGATTGGTAAAAATGAGTTAATATATTTGTTCGGCCCTCAAAAACCCTCCCAAATTTTCATGCGCCTCTGGGGAAAAAAAAATTGCCCACCCCTGGCATAGAGTGTACTAAGTGTAGTTTACGTTTTGTAGGGTGTACCATGAGAAGGATTAAGGATAGAGTTCGGGAACACATTTATAGAGTTACTATATTTAATAATTGTAATGTGTCAAATGTATTAAAACTTTTTTTGTGTGCATTATGGGGGTACCTCGGATTTGAGAGTTGTTGGTCTGGAGACAATGCCTAGGTTGCAGCGTGGTGGTGATTGCAAATGCAAACTATTAAATTGGGTAGGAAATTGAGTTTTATATGTTTGTGGGAGGAGCCTTCTAGACACTTTATGGTGGGCCCCAGTTGTGTAGACGCGGAGTAAGGACATGTGTCTGAAACGCTTTGCGGTTTCCCTGCCTTTTGGGTACTTTTTTTTTTTTCATTTTTTGGATATGTTTTTAAATATCTAAAGAAATTTTTGCTACTTTTAGTCTTCTAAAGTTTGATACATTTGTGCTCCTCTTCTACTATAGCCCTTTAAATAAACAGATCTTTGTTTTTCTAGAGTGAGCACACTGTGGGGAATGGCATGGTGTCAAGTCTATTGGGTCACATAATATATAGTTGAAACAAATTATACACACTGAAAGCTGAAGAAGGACAAATCAGACATGAAATGCCTTTGTGCTAAAACCCCTTTAGGCTATGTCTACACAGTTATTGTTAAAATGCTATCCAAAATCCAAAGACATTTTAACATTGCTGGACTGTGTCTTTTGGTGCAGATTTGCAGTGGGTTTTTGGATTCAATGTATGGGGCAGAGGGGATATCGACGTGGAATATTCAACATGTTTTAAAATCTGCCGGTTTTTAAAAACGATCCTAAATAATCCATGCTGTGTAGACTGCAGCACAGATTTTTTTTATTGCAGTCTATACAGCACAGTGTAATACTGAATCCGCCTAAAATTCAATGGTATTACCCTGCTATGTAGACGTAGCCTTAAACCTTTTTGGCACTGCTCAAAGGCTTTTCTTACTAGAAATCTGACACAAAATTCTAAGCAAATGGGCATTCAAATTATTCAAACGGCATTTAAAATATTGTCAGCTTTTCAGTAACAAGTCTTTTAACACTACCAATGGTGTTTGGGAGCTTTATAAGTGCTTTTTGATCTGGATCTCAGTGGTGGTCCAAAATCACAAAGCTAACTAATGTGATAGTTTCACATGTTTGCATATACATTCCCTTTTACTAGAATTTAACTAATTCTTATTATTCATATATTGTAGTTACAGAATATATTCAACACATTAATTTTATACTGTATCCTCCTAATTAGATATATTGCAGTATTCTTTATGTACTTTATATGATATATTAGGATGGAACAACAATGTATACTGAGCCTGTAAGTTCAAGAATATACAATGAAGGAAATAATGATTTGCTCCCTTGCTGAGTGTGTAAGTTTGCCCACTGACAAATACATGAACAGTCTATAATTTTAAGGGTAGGTTAATTTTAACATTGAGAGATAGAATATCCAAAATAAAATCCAGAAAATCACATTTTATAAATTATATACATTTATTTGCATTTTGCAGTGAAAAATATTTGATCCCTCTGGCAAACAATACTTAATACTTGGTGGCAAAACCCTTGTTGTCAAGTACAGCAATCAGACATTTTTTGTAGCTGATGATGAGGTTTGCGCACATGTTAGGAGTAGTGTTGAGCGATTACGTTGGCCATCGACATCGGTCGATGGTCGATAGCCGACCATCATCGACAAGATATTCGATGGTCGATGATAGATTATGATCGATGACCATTAAAGTCTATGGGAGAGCAACAACACCTTCATTCTTACACCCAAACAGGGCTGGAGAAGCTGGAATTAACATCCACAACAGTCAAATGGATACGTGCTACATCTTAGGCAACACAGTTAGGTTATAAAAGCCACAGAAAAAAAATCACAGACCATTCACTATCCCTGTCTTGCACCACAGCATGACCCTTAAACCTGCATGACCCGCCACAAATTAAAAAATGCCAGAAGGCAGTATGATTTGAATCATCATTTTACTTGAACTGGACATTGAATATCCCTGTCCTGGAATGCAGCAATGAGCCCCAAACCTGATGACCCCAGATTTAAAAAAGTCCCGGGAAAAAAGGAGTCTTTCAACCACCATTTTAGTTTCATGGACATTGACTTTTACCTGTCCTGGGCCACAGCATGAGCCCCAAACCTGCATGACCCCCAGATTAAAAAGTGCCGGGAAAAAGGAGTCTTTCAACCACCATTTTAGTTTCACTGGACATTGACTATACTGTCCTGGGCCAACAGCATGAGCCCCAAACCTGCAGGACCCCATTTTAAAAAAAGTGCCAGAAAAAGGAGTCTTTCAACCACCATTTTAGTTTCACTGGACATTGACTATCCCTGTCCTGGGCCACAGCATTGCCCCAAACCTGCATGACCCCAGTTTTAAAAAGTTGCCGGAAAAAGGAGTCTTTCAACCACCTTTTTTAGTTTCACTGGTCATTATTACTGTCCCTGTCCGGGGGTAGCGCTTTGCCCTCCATTGAGAGCGGAAACCAATTGAGCTTCACTTGGAAAAACTGGTGGTTAACGCTCCTGTTCCACCCAGGTGCCCTTTTTCTTGGCATTCTTTTTCTCATTTTACTCAAAGTGCTGGAGGAAATTGTCTCTGTACTTTGTTCTCGTCCGTCTCCTACTCCATGTCCATTGAATAACCTACATCTGGTCAAGTTTTCCTGTACCTCCCTTGTACAATTCAGAGGAATTTTTTTACCAGCTATTTTGTACATGCAAGTTTTTTAGTAGTTTAATTCTAGAAAACACATTTTTAAAATAGGATGGAATCCCACCATGTCTTTGTTTCCCTTTTTTTAATTGTATTAAATGGGTTTTCTCAATACAGGGATTGATAGCTATGTTAAAGATCTTGCAAAAACAAGTCATTTTGCAAAATGTGTCCATTAACAGTGTCCTACCTATTCCTGTTTCTGACAGCACCATCACCCTTGAGCCACTCTTGACAAATGTGAAAAACAAATGTCTGTTAGAAACACATTTTTTTATAATAGGACCTGTAGTATTTGCTGTATTCACATTTAAGGTGCAAGGTGCCCCAATGAAAAAAAGCTGTAGTGCGCCAAAGTGAAAAAAAAATACGTATCTGTAATGTATTCGTATAATAAAAGGTGTTTTTTTGGCACCTATCAATTCACCTGTGGTGACTACCAAAATTGCTGTATTCAAATTTAAATGCAAAGTAGATCTTTCAACAAAAGCTGCCCCGCGCCAAAGTGAAAAAACACGTATCTGAATGTATTTCGGATAATAAAAAGGTATTTTTGGCACCTATCAATTCACCTGTGGTGTCTACCAAGTTGCTATATTCAATTTTAACTGCAAAGTAGATTTATCAACAAAGCTGGCCTGCGCCAAAGTGAAAAAACACGTATCTGAAATGTATTTGGATAATACAAGGTATTTTTGGCACCTATCAATTCACCTGTGGTGACTACCAAATTGCTGTATTTAAAATTTAAGTGCAAAGGTTTCCTCAATGAACAAAGTGTAGTGCGCCAAAGTGAAAAAACCGTATTTAATGTTTCGGAAATAAAAGGTTTTTTTTTTGGGACCTATCAATTACCTGGGGTGAACAAAATTTTGCTGTATTCACATTTAAGTAAAGGGGCCCTCAATGAACAAAGCTGCAGTGCGCAAAAGTGAAAAAAACGATCTTAATGTATTGGTAATAAAAAGTTTTTTTGGAAATTTCAATTCCCCGTGGTGACTAAAAAAAGCTGTATTACATTTAAGTGCAAGGTGCTCAATGAACAAAGTGTAGTGTCCCAAAGTGAAAAAAACACGTATCTGAAAATGTATTGGATAAAAAAAGGTATTTTTTGGCACCTATCAAAACTGTGGAAACTAAAAAATTGCTGGTTTCAAATTTAATGCAATTGGCTTATCAACAAATTGGATGGGCAAAAGTGAAAAAAAACCACGTACTGAATGTATTAAATAATAAAAGGTATTTTTTAACTATCAATTCCCCTGTGGGATAAAAAATTGGTATTAAATTTTTAAAGTGAAAGGTCCCTCAAGAACAAATTATGCCCAAAGTGAAAAAAACGTACTGTAATGTATTCGGATAATAAAAGGTATTTTTTTGGCACCTCCAACCCCTTTGGTGATAAAAAAATTGTGTATTAATTTAAGTAAAAGGTCCCAATTAAACAAAGCTGTATTGCGCAAAAGTGAAAAAAAGTATTGTAATTTTTCATAATAAAAGGTATTTTTTGGCATATAAATTTTCCCCCTGTGGAACTACACAATTGGGATTCAAATTTAACTCAAGGTGGCTATCACAAATCGGACTGGGCAAAGTGCAAAAAAACACGTATCTGAAAATGTTTCGGATAAAAAAAAGGTATTTTTTGGCACCTATCAATTCCCCTGTGGTAACTACAAAATTGCTGGATTAAATTTTTAAAACGCAAGGTGGTCTTCAAAAATCTGGCTGGAAAAAAGTGAAAAAAACCCGTATCTTAATGTATTCGGATAATAAAAGGTATTTTTTTGCTCTATCAAATTTCACCTGTGGTGATAAAAAAATTTTTTACACAATTTAAAGTGAAAGGTCCCTCAATGAACAAAGCTGCAGTGCCAAAAGTGAAAAAACACTATCTGTAAAAGTTTGGATAATAAAAGTATTTTTTGGGCCCCTTTCAATTCCCCTGTGGTGACTAAAAAATTCCCTGTATTACATTTAAGTGCAAGTCCCTAAGAACAAACTTATGTGCCAAAGTGAAAAAAAACGTATCTGAAATGTATTCGGAAATAAAAGGTATTTTTGGCACCTATCAATTCCCCTGGGGTGAGTACAAATTGCTGTATTCAATTTAAAACTGCAAAGTAGATCTTCAAAAAGCGGCCTGCGCCAAAGGAAAAAAAAGTATTGAAATGTATTGGGGAAAATTACAAGGTATTTTGGCACTATAAATTCACTGTGGTGACTACAAAATTGTGATTCACATTTAAGGCAAGGTGCCTCAATAACAAAGCTTAGTGCCCCAAAGTAAAAAAAACAGTATCTTAATGTTTTAGGTTTAAAAAAGGATTTTTTGGCATATAAATTCACTGTGGTAATACCAATTGTGGATTAAAATTTTAAAAATGCAAGTTGGTTTTTCAAAAATTGATGGGCAAAAAGTGAAAAAAAACACGTTTGAAATGATTGGATAAAAAAAGGTATTTTTTTGGCACCTAAAATTCACCTGTGGTAATACACAATTGCTGGATTAAAATTTTAAAAATGCAAGGTGGCTCTCAACAAATCGGGATGGGAAAAAGTGAAAAAAAAACCGTATCGTAAGTATTGGGATAATAAAGGTATTTTTTTTGGCACTTTCAATTCACCTGTGGGGGACTACAAAATTGCTGTTTCCCACTTTTAAGTCAAGGTGCCTCAATGAAAAAAAGCTGTTGGGAAAAGTGAAAAAAACTATCTTAATGTATTGGGATAATAAAAGGAAAATTTTGGGCACCTTTCAATCCCCTTGGGATACAAAATTGCTGTTTTCCACATTTACGGCAAGGTCCCTAAAAAGAACAAAGTTTTAGTGGCCAAAGTGAAAAAACACGTATCTGTAATGTATTCGGATAAAAAAGGTATTTTTTTGGCACCTTTCAATTTACCTGTGGGGATCCAATTGCTTTATTCACTTTTAAGTGCAAGGTGCCTCAATGAACAAAGTGTGGGTTGGCAAAAGTGAAAAAAAACTTTTGTAATGTATTCGGTAAAAAAAAGGTTTTTTTTGGCCCCTTTTAAATGTTTGACTACAAAAATTGCTGGTTCTAATTTAACTGCAAGGGGCTATATCAACAAAGTAAATGGGCAAAATTGAAAAAGAACACTATTGAAATGTATACGAAAAATAAAAGTGGAGTTTTGCACCTAAAAAAGGCCCTGCAGTTACAAAAAAGATGTGTACCTAAATAAGTTCAGGCGCCAAATCCGGGAAATATTTCAATAGAAAACTGTTAATAATAAAACTAATTGCAGTGCAATGTTACAAAAATCTTGGTGAACTTTATCCCGTATTTTTATAGGTTGTCTGGTTCACCGCGGGGGGGCCCCCCCCTTTTGTCCCCCCGGACTTTTACAGGGTAGATGTCCTTTAAATTCTTACCAAACATAAAATCTTCAACTTGATCTAATAAGTTGTAAGGATCACAGCTAACAGTAGAGCTTTTCTGTGAAAAATGAAAAAATTTGCTGAGCTGTTTGGACACAGGCAGAGCGCCGTCCCCCTGATGAGACCTGAGAGAAATGATCAGAACAGGGGGGTGTCAAAGTAAAACGAGGTCATGTGATTTTCCCCCCAAAGCAACCATACCATCTAGTATGACGTCGACACAATTCACCCCGCTCTATTTTTGTAAGTGATTTGCTGGGCCCCCAAATGACAGGGAAAAGGCCCAAAATGGGGCCCATCTTAATAGAGATGCACAGATTTTAAAACCCAAATTATGCAGATCTAAAAATTTGATAAATAAAACTGTGTCATTTCAACTTTTTTCGATAATAATGCTCAAATAGTCAGGAGGAATTTTGGTCCCCTCCCTTTGCAGATCATCTCTAAATCATAAAGACTTTGAGGCTGTCGCTTGGCAACTCGGAGCTTGAACTCCCTCCATAAATTTTCTATGGGATTAAGGTCTGGAGACTGGCTAGGTCACTCCATTACCTTAATGTGCTTTTTTTGAGCCACTCCTTTGTTGTCTTGGCTGTATGTTTTTGGATCATTGACTTGCTGGAAGACCCAGCCACAAACCCTTTTTGATGTCCTGGTGGAGGGAAGGAGGTTGTTACTCAGGATTTTACAGTACATGGCTCCATCCATTCTCCCATTGATGCAGTGAAGTAGTTCATTGCCCTCAGCAGAGAAACACCCCCAAGACATAATGTTTCCACCTCCATGCTTGACAGTGGGGATGGTGTTCTTTGGGTCATAGGCAGCATTTCTCTTCCTCCAAACTCGGTGAGTTGAGTTAATGTCAAAGCGCTCAATTTTTGTCTTATCTGACCACAGCACCTTCTCCCAATCACTCACACAATCATCCAGGTGTTCATTGGCAAACTTCAGATGGGCCTGCACATGTACCTTCTTGAGCAGGGGGACCTTGCGGACACTGCAGGATTTTAAACGATTAAGGCGTAATTTGTTAACAATGGTTTTCTTGGTGACTGTGGTCCCAGCTGCCTTGAGATCATTAACAAGTTCCACCCATGTAGTTTTAGGCTGATCTCTCACCTTCCTCATGATCAAGGATACCCCTCGAGGTTAGATTTTGCATGGTTCCTCAGATCGATGTGGATTGACAGTCATTTTGCATTTCTTCCATTTTCTTTCTATTGTACCTACAGTTATATCCTTCTCATCCAGCGTCTTACTTATGGTTTTGTAGCCCATATCAGCTTTGTGTAGGTCTATCATCCTGACATCCTTAGAAATCTCTTTGGTCTTGCCCATGTTGTAGAGGTTAGAGTCTGACTGATTAATTGAGTCTGTGGACAGAAGTCTTTTTTAAAGGTGACTATTTAACACAACTGTCTTTAATGCAGTTAATGAGTAGATTAGGAGCGTCTAACTGGTCTGTAGGAGCCAGAACTCTGATTGGTTGGTAGGGAATCAAATACTTATTTCTCTCAGCAAAATTTAAATACATTTATATAATTTATACAATGTGATTTTCTGGATTTTATTTTGAATTTTATATCTCTCAATGCTAAAATTAACCCACCCTTAAAATTATAGACTGTTCATGTCTTTGTCAGTGGGCAAAGTTACACAGTCAGCAAGGGACAAAATAATTATTTCCTTCACTGTAGTGTCAGACCTTCAGAGCTATGAAAACTATAATTCAATTCTATCAAAATCCTAACATTTCTCTAGTTTAGCTCTATGTGTTCAACTCTGCATAACTATGAATATTTGATATTTTGGCTCTAGTCACAGCCCATAGAAATACAAATCAATTTCTTAGACAAAATGGCAGGGAGATTGGAAAGAAATAATGCATTACTTATCAACATTTGTATCATTTGCCCTATCTGTCTATTTAACATAGTTCTCCAACGTTCAGCATTGGAATGACAGGTAATGCACATCCTGCAATATTGTGCAGGTTTGTATTAGACCCTACCAAAGACAATCCAATAGATTGCTTCTCACCAAACAAACCAAAAAAATAATTGTTTAGAAGCATTACAAGATAAGCACAAAAAATGTATTGTAGTTCTAGTAAGAAAAAAAACAAACTCTCTAAGACTCTCCAAACAGAAGAGACATGTAAGGCTGTGTTCACACGGCTTATTCAAGCCGTAATTGCGGGACGGATCCCGCCCGCAATATGGCTTGAATAAGGGGCGGGGCCGGGGGCGCGGCGGGGAAGCTGCCCGCTGGCCCCATAGAAAATTGCATTATTTACAGCGCGTACGCACCGTAAATAATGTGCATATCACTTTCTCCCCCCGCGGTGGATTCGCCGAGCGGGGAGAAGAGACGGAATCCACAGTTCTCTATGAGAACTGTGGATTACCATAATGACAGGGATGGATTGGAGCCGTACTTAAGCGCAAATCCGGCGCGCAGTACGGCTCCAATCCGCGGCCAAATAAGCCGTGTGAACATGGCCTAAAGGTGCATTCACATACAACATCAATTTCTGGAAATGAAAATCAGTTTGTGTATAGTCCCTTTAAGTTTATGCCATGGCATCTCTATATGGTCAAGACTTGGTCATTCCAAAGCATACATTCTCCTGTAAATATTTTCAAATACCACTAAATCTATTGTTCCCTCAATGATCATAAGGTGTCCAGGCCCTAAGATAGCAAAGCCCCAAAGCATAATGCTCCTTCAACAATAAAATACAGGTATTGGTTTGGAGTGTTTTTTTTCTCCAGGCATTGTGCTAAAAAGTTCCATGTTTATAGTGCATCTCAAGTTTTTTTTAGCTCACCTGGATGTTAACAGTGTTTCTGAAAAGTGTTTTATGGACAGATAAGATAAAAATAGAAATTTTTAACACAATTGAAGAGTACTATAGAAACTGTTCTGTGTGAAACAAGCTTTGCACAGTAGGGTGTATTGATAATATTCATTGCATACACACCTAGGTGCACCAAACAAATTTGCAAATGACTCATAAATCCTTCTATGTAAACTGCACATTAAGAATCCTTAAAGCTTGCAAAACTTGATTTTTGAGAATTCTTCTGGCTGCATGTGAAAGGTTGAAACTGTTGACCAGCAGTCTTTTTAAAAAATATTCTAATTATATTTAAAAAAACACTCAGAAATCAATTGATTCATGTTAAATCCACTGTGAATTAGCTCAAAGATAGTTATATAAAAAGTAACATCAGAATCCCATGAGGATGGATGGAGAAAAGCTCGGAATAAATGCATGTTTAACAGTAGAGAGCTGCAGACCATCTTTCTTATCATTGTTGTAAAGCATGATTTAGATCAATGTCATACATGCTGTCGGGAATGATAGAAAATAACAATCACCATGGAAGAAACTCAATGCACCCCGTTGTAGTCAAAGGCGTCCTTAGAGAAACTGGTCTTGTTCCGACTCTGCAACTGAGGTTATGGTCTGAACCTCTGGCACAGATGTGAACATAAGTACTTGCCACAATTCTTGTAAATGCATGCCCTACATACAGGCAGAGACCACTGAGGCTGAGGCATTACATGTACCCTGGACATTGGGTCATTGGTGGGAGACTGGTGGATAACAATGAGCAGTTAAGGCAGTTAACACAATTGAAATGATTGGAGTAAAATCTGCACCAGATTATGCCATACACTAAAATTAACTCTTTTATTGTAATATGTTTTCTGTTTGAAAAAGTCTATAACTTAGTGTAGGCCTTATTCCCCTTTTCTGGAAATGCTCTAAATTTCTTTGGGGTTCTCACATGGGTTGGTAAGGTCTTTGCTGTAGTGGTCCCTGCTGACCCATTATTATGTTTTCTGCGTGATGTGGATTCTTTTGAGAATGGCCTTTCATTTATATACAGAGATTTGTTCTTGCCATTATTTTTTCAGTTGCTTCTTATAATTTAGCTTCTTATTATTGGCATATTTTCATGAGGATTTTTTTCCCCCTTTCTTCTTTTATTCTAATTTTGGGGGGTTTTTTTTTTTTTTTAATTATTGTGGAATTTATTTTCCTTTTTTTGTGGGTTTTTATGTGAGCATTGTTTTTTTTTATACATTGAAAGTTGTATTGAACAAACAAACCATTAGAAAACCTATTCTGCGCTACATTTTTTTTTTTTTTTTATATTTTTTTGTATTTGCTTTATTTCTAGATACCAACTATCTGATTTGTGGGAAATAAAATAGTGTGGATTTCTACCTAAAATAGCCATAACTGTGTCAACAGAAGTAATGTTAGGATTTGCTAATTATGTTTGCTGTAATTGTAAATGCTAACATTTTTTCTTTTTTTTTATAGCAGCCACAAGGGAACTGTAGCCATAGAAATGGCTTCTTGATCAGTCATGAGTTTCTGAAACGTTAAATGAAAGAATTTGTCCTTTATGTTTCTTTTACTAAAATGGTCATCACTCCAAAACAGAATTGTGCCAATATCTTTTTAAGCAAAAAAATCAAGACCATAATTAGGAAATCATTTTCACTTCTGATTATATAGTATATGTCAATTTTTGCAAATTAAATGAGAATCTTCTTTCTGCCCTTTTAAGATTTTGGGCCTTATGTACGAAAACTTTCTAGCAGCACGACTGTCTTTGTTGCCCATAGCAACCAAACAGAACTGAACTTTCATTTCATATAGTGCTCTGGAAAAATAAAAGCTGAGCTCTGATTGGTTACAATGGGCAACAAAGACAAAGTCTTACTGCTAACATTTTTTCATACATGAACCCATGATTTTGGGGTTGATCCCTGCACAAATCTTTTTTTTTTTTAAAAAAATACTGTTCCACGAGAGGAAAAATCCCGGGTGGTTTACCTGCCCCGGATTTGTTGCTTTGCGGCCCCCCCCGGGATGAGCGGAAAAAAAGCCCGCCCCCTTCACATTCCAAGCACGTTTCCCCGTCTGAAAACAGACAAAAGTTGTGTTGAGAATGATTTTTGGGGGGGCCGGGGGAAAAACCCCCGGACGGAAAAAACCCTGAGGTTGGAGTGCGCAGGGTTTTCCCATAGGCACCATTGTGCTCATTTCGGCGGTTTTTCAGGCCAAACCCCCTGAAAAACGTCCAAAAAAACCTGCTGGGGATATGCCCTACTTTATATTATACTGAAGTTTTTACGATTTGTGTATAACAAAAATTGTGCGACTGAAATGTTATTTTTTTGAAATTTGGAAAAGTACCCGGTTAAAAAAATTTTTTTAAACCAAAATAAATCTAAAGTGCCATAAAAAAAAGGGGTTGCTAACAAAAGAAAAAAAATACCTTTTGAATTGTCATTTATCCCCTCTCTTAGTATACTTACTTTTTGGATTGGGTGATGATTATCCAAGCACAGAAACTCAAATCAAGCTGTTAAAAGTAGATGAGACTTTTGTAAAAGAGACAAAAACTGGAAATATTTTTTTGCACAATACAAACATACTAAAGGGGTTTTAGAACCTTTAAAATTGTGAAAAGGTTTACGCTGAAAGATTAGCCCCCTTACGCATGTTGTTTCCCTGAAATACTTATTAAAAGAGTGTTAGTGCATTCATGACATGAAAGGTGTTTTTTTTCATCCCCCCCACGTTGTACAGGACATCCAACATCAAATACCTTTTACATGCATTGATTCCTGTCTCTTCCCCTTCCCTCCTAGTCTCTGGATGGATTGTGTTTCTCATGCAGCGCAGCTTTATGCCAAAGTGAATTTAGAAAAGGGGGGCATTGAGCAAAATAATTTCTACCTTCGGGGACCCATCAGTATTTTTAAAACCATTTCAGGGCCCCATACACCCAAAATCAAAGGGGGGCGACAACCCTTTAAATATTTCCCTATTTTTTAAATATCAGGGGGCCCCCTTTTTGATTGGGCCCCCTGACGGGGTACTGCCCGTACGGCCCTTTTTGGAAACCCCTGACTATTATAAATTAAACAGAGTGGATGCGGGCAGGTCAGGGGGGGAGAAAAATTTTTTTTAAACGTAATTATTTTCCATTACTACCCCAGCAAGTCTGTAGCATCAAACAAGCTTAAAGGATAATAAAATTTAAATAATAACTGAACTTGACAAAATTATAACATTTAGATACATATAGGTACTTTTTTAAATTTTTGTAAGCTCTAGAATCCTCTTTAGTACAATAGTATCTGTTGAAAATGAGTATTTGTTCATGCAGAATTTTTAATGTAAGCATAAATTGGTTTGGAGATGTACTTTTATGTGTTTCTTTTTTGGGTTAAACTTTTTCTTCTTATAATTTCCATTTTTTAATGTCTTTAATTTAGCTTGATTTATCATTTTAATTTATCTGATTTCTGGCTAAGAAAAATTTGAAATAATAAGTGTGGCCCCTAATGTCCCTAATGGGGTATTGAAAACAAATAACTGAAATGATAATAATCCTTAGATACACTTACCAGTAATCTTTACAAGAACATGCAGATAAGAGATTTTTTTTCTGAGGAATATGGCCATTAGATCCTCAGCAGGTATTTTTCAATCCAAATATTCAAAGGGATACATTTGGTATGGTGCTGCAAAGTGATCTAATGTTATTGCAATAGTGCTATATTCAGGCCCATTTAGTGACAATGGAACCCTGGTCTAATTTCCCAAATACTTTTTTAAGTTTAAATAAAATACTTGGCACAAATAGTATGTAGATATTAATGTATGATTGGTTTTTTGATTGGAAGCAAAAGCTTTAAATGCTGGCTGGTCTAATAAATCACTGAGCAGGTTTTAGGGAGTTACTCTTTGATAGTTTCATTTAAAGCAGCGGTCCCCAACCTTTTTTCCACTAGGGATCGGTTTTATGCAAGACCAGTTTTCCACGGCCCGGTGGAGGTGGGGTTATCGGGGCGGGGTTATTAGGGCGGGGTTATGGAGGGGGTTGGATGTTTAGAAACACCAGCCAACACCACAAAAACCCCAAAAAACTGTATAAGGGGGTTTTTAGGTGATGTATGGGGTAACAGTATTTTAGAACTGCAGACGAAATTTTCGCTCTTGGTTCGTATTACATAAATAAACTGACCCACAAAAGGGCAACGTCTGCAGTAATATTGATCAGCTTTGTAGGTCACATTTTTAAAGTAATAAAAAATTTCTATGTAATCAGTCTGTCTTTGGGAGAATGCCCCCCGTGCCATAAGGTAGATTGCCCCCTAGCCATTTTTAAAGATAGATATGCCCCCGTAGAAATATAGGTAGATATGCCCCCTGTAGCATCATATAGGTGATTGGGCCCCTTTTTAGCCCTATAGATAAAATATGCCCTTGTAGCCTTTATAGATAAATATGCCCCCTGTAAAACCTTAATAGGTATAATGCCCCCTGTAGCCCTTATTAGGTAATATGCCCCCTAAAGCCATTAGGTAGATAGCCCCTCTTATGCAAAAATGCCCCCCATGCCATTAGGTAGATATGCCCCCTATGCCATATGGTAGATATTCCCCCTGTAGCTTTTTAAAAGGTAGATATGCCCCCCTTTTGCCATTTTACAGGTAATAGCCCCCTGTAGCCATTTAAGGTAGATATGCCCCCCATCCTTAATGGTGATTGCCCCCATCCTTATATTGGTATAATTTCCCCATAGCCAGTGTGGGTTTGTATGCCCCCCAAACCAGTGAGGTAGCTTTTCCCCCTAGCCCGTATATAGGAGGAAAAATGCTCCATTTTCCTTTTAAAGGTGATATGCCCCCCCTACCAGTATTGGTGAAGCCCCCCTAGCCGTAAGGTAAATATGTTCCCATAGCCCGTATAGGGGATATGCCCCCTGTATTTTTTAAATTTAAAAAAAAAGTTACTTTTAAACCCTTTCGTTGGGGGTCCCAGAAAGTGCTCCCTCCGGACCCGGGGGTCAGGGGTATCCCCCGGCGCGTGGGGGGTGACGACATGTTTTACCAACTCCCTGCGTCGTTTTAGATCATGTAGATGCGGGGCCAGAGGGCCCCATCTACAGCAAAACGGAAAGCAGGGGCGGTAGTGAGCCCCCCCTGCTTTTTCTATAGTGTGCAGCCCCCACTCGCGCGCACTGCATTATAACGGCCGTGCAGACAATTTCCGACCGCCCAGACTAAAGTCACCCTTTTGGGCGGCTTCATGTGTTTAAACCGGGACGCGGGACAAAAAGATGGCATACCCGGGTTTTCGGTCCCGGCCCGGGGTTGGGGATCCCTGCATTGGGGGTACAAAAAAGCCCGGGTTTCCCCCCCTCCCCTTGGGGCCGGAAGGGGGGGGAAGTTATAATATGGGGGGAAAAAGGAAAGCTTTTTTTAAAGGCTTCCCCCTGCCCTGTAAGCATTTTGGCCCCGTGATTTTGTCCCGGGTGCCCCTACGCTTTTGGGGGGTTTTGTGGGCACCGTTATCATTTTATTTAGTCCGCCCCCGGCATCTTTGTGGCAATTGCCCACAAAAACCACGGCTTTGTAGAGGTCACGTGCGATCTGCTACAAAGCCCCCTTTTGGCGCTATGATGTATGAGTTCGTCATATGTCAGTAAGGGGTTAGACATACTTGCTTTTTGCCTCTTTTTCTAAGCCTTTTTACCTCTCCTGAGAATGAATGTGCAGTCTATAAGCAACTCCAGGTCTGTCATGATCAAGGATCCAGCAAGGGTTTCCCCCGTGGGGTAGTCCAAGCCTGAGCTTAGTCTACTACTGTTGTACCTAATGTATAGTCAAGGAGGCCAAGGGAACTTGTTCAAAATAATGTTAACAGGGACAACGTAGCATGATGGGGTTTTAACCCAAAGTAATGCTAAAAAAAGAGTAAGAAAGTAAAAATTTTGTGAACAAAGTTTACTGGGTTTTTTAATTTGTAAAGGGGGAAAAAACTCTCCCAGAAGTTTTTAAATTTGCCCGTAGTTGTTTAAGGGTTAATGCCCTGTTTTTTCAGTCGGCTTTCAGGGAGCCTGGGGGGGTGACAGTGTCTACCTTTCATTTGTGGTGGTGGTGCTGTGTGGGGGGTTGCTGCTGTGATGTTTGTTTGGTGGGGGGTGCAGCCCCGAGCCAGGGGGTAGGTAAAGCAGTGGTCTGTTGGCCAGGACTTTGCCCCCCATATGTGTGTCTTTTTTGCTCCTTGGTGGCTGCTTTCAGTGTTCCCCCCCTTTAGGTAGGGGCCCCCCTTTATAGAGGTTGCTGAATGGGGAATGGGCCTATACGTTTTGATCAAAAAATATACAAAGAACCTCCTGTTAATTTTTCATAAAGATTTGCTGAGAAGCATTAGATAAATGTATAGTGTGAGGATGTGTGGTTCATGTCTTTTTCTTCCAAACATCTGGTAGCTGCTTATCCACCAGGAAAAAATGATAATTCAAAATCATACCAAAAAGGTCCCCCAAAAAGGATTTTACATACCAAATTTAATGAAATGTCACAAATTTCATTAGGTAATGTACATAATCACTAAATAAGATGTAGACTTTCAATGCAGGAACTACCCTAAAAGTCAGTAACAAAAGTATAATATTATGTGTGGAAAGAGGATTTGAAAAAAAATATTTAGCAATTTGTAAAAAAGTTGTTTGACAAATTCACAGAATATATTCATGCAGGTTTGTGCTGAATTTGCAAAATCTGCATAAAAATCGATCGCAAAATGACACTTGCACAGTGGTACATTTTTAAGACCCATCAGTCTACAAAGCTGGAGTGAAACTAAAACTTCTGCCCAAAGGAAAAGACCCATATACATAGGTTGTACCAGGGGGGTAGCTCAGGGTGCAAAAAGATCACTACCAGGGGTCGAGCCTGAGGTGGCCAAAACCCTCCCCAATAGGGGGGCGCCCCGCTTGTAATTGGGACATGGTAGCTGGGGGCCCAAAATTTATTTTTGCTGCTAAGGGATGCATGGCATTAAATTTGCCTCCAAATAATCTTCTATGGGATTCCAGTCTTGTATCCCTTATTGCAAAGTACTGATCCCACACTCCCCCAAAAACAAAACACCGACTGCATGCTAAAAGAAATGAAAGGGGGGTTTTAGGGGCATTTCAACTTTTTTGCACCCCCCCTTTCGGGTCATGATTTTTTTTTGTATTTTGTTCGGAAAATTTTCCAAATTTGGGGCCTTTTTCATGGCACAGGACAAATACCGGTTTAAAAACCCCCGGGGAAATCCTTTTTTAGGGGGCCTGTCACGGACGCAGGGGGGCTGCATTTCCGCGTTTTGGGGGTAACCTTCCCCCTTGTACTGTCAGTCATGTTTTCCCCCCCGAAAACCATGAAGAAAATGAAAATGTTCAATGTTTTTCGGGCCAGGTTTTTAAAAATTTCGGGCGGAAAATCTTTTTAAGGAGATCTGACAGATTATCCATGAATCCCTGTAAAAGGGGTTTCACCCCTTTACAGATTTTTCAAAACCAAAACTTCTGTAAAACCGGTTTAAAAACCCGCACCCTAGGGACATCCCTAAGTATGTATTTGCCCTTAGGGAACATGAATTCAATTTTATGTTTTGGGGATCATCAGTTTCTGGACAGCCTCCCCCAAAAAATAGAGGGGGTTCATCAATAGGTTTACGGGAGCATTGAATAACACATGTATAATAAAACCCCATATGATTTTTTTTAAAAATTTTTTGCAGGTAATAGAGTACAATCCCCTATGCATAAAAATTTGTGAGTGGTTCCCAATTTTTTATTTGCACAAAGATTAGCCTTCCCTATGGGTTTGTGGGGTATAAACCATTGGGGAATTTGTTTTTTACCTCCCCGCATAAGTAAGCCCCATTCTTCGTTTACTCTTTTACCTATCTAAATTAAAATAGTTAGTAACCACCCAAAACAAATAGTGTTGCCACTGCAAAAAAATGTAAACACGACTAAAAAACGACAATGGACTAAATTTATATGAAAACCCTAAAATTTATTAAATTTCATTGTACTAAAATTTTGCACAAAATAGAAAGTTTGGAGTTTCAATAACATAAATTTTCCCCATTTTGTGGATATAAGGGACACCAAACCTTTTTTTTACTGAAAGAATGCATAACTATACTTTTTGTACTATTGAAGACTAGATACCATAAGGTTTGTGCTTGAAAATTTTCATCATTTTCGTTGCAAGCCTTTTACCTTTCCTCTTTTTTGTACGAGGCTTCAGGGGCTAAACCCAAGAATTCCAGTCTTTTAGTAAACTCATACAGGGGGATTACAAATTCACTTTCTGCTGTTTTTATCTCTGCTATAAGGGAAGTAATGGAATTCTTTTCTCCCCTTTAATCCTGGTAAGAATAATGGCAAATTTATCATAAAGAGGATTCATTCTGCCCAAGTGTTTTATTATACATTTACAAATACCTTTAAAAAAGTCCATGTTACAGACATCTCCAGGAACATCAACATTATTTTACACTTTGTGTCATCAGCAAACCTTCTGTTATGTCACTTACAAATGTGTTTAAAACAATCTGACCCAGAACAGAGCTTTGTGGTAGACCACATACAGCTAGCCTCTCTGCAAAAAGCACACCAGTGCCAAAAATACTCTATACTTTTAGCCAACTGCAAATTCAATGAATTATCCAGGGGTTAAGTCCAATTTTTAATAACATATCTATCAGCTCTTTATTTGAAACTTTATGAAAGGCTTTGATGTAATCCAGATAGACGATATCCAAGGCACCACCTTCACCCAACATTTCCGTGACATAGTCAAAGAAATTAGACGGATTAATTGATATGATTTGCCCTCAGTAACGCCATGTTATATTTAGTCCAAAAAGCTGTCAATTTTTAGGTGAACAACTATTCTCTTTTTTAGTTATAGTTCTACTCATAAGTTTATTTACACAAGCAGAACTGGATTGGAGCACTGTACAAAGTAAGCACTTTTATGTCTTGAATTAACCACATTTCCTCATAGATTCTAAGCTCTTGTGAGCAGGTATCTCACACCTCTGGTTTGATTTGTTAATTAATATATTACTATGTCACAGCTAATGTCTGTCCGTGTACCTTTTAAATTTTAAATTGCTGTGAAATTTGTTGGGGCTATATAAATAAAGATTATTATTTTAACATTTGTACCATTCTTTAATACAACAATGTTTGCTATTTTAATGTGTTTTTGTGATTTAAACTATTCTTCATCACAGACTAATACAATAACTATAGCAATAACATAAATTATAAAATGCCTCTTAGTTGTTAACCCCTTAAGGACCCAGCCTGTTTTGACCTTCCTGACACAGCCCTATTTTTGAAATCTGACATGTGTCAATTTATGGTGAATACTTTTTTGACACTTTTACCTATTCATGTGAGTCAGAGATAGTTTTTCTCGTGGAAACTACATTGTGCTTAGTTAGTACACATTTTTATCCATACAATCCTTGTTTTGTTTGGTTGTTGAAAAATATCAAAATTTATGAAAATTTGGGAAAAAATTTTGGCGATTTTATTGATAAGTTTGCAAAATTTCTGCGCGTGCAAGACAGATAATTATTCACCACAAAATAGTTTATAACAACATCTACCATTGTCCACTATAGTTGCATCATTTTTTAAATGTCTCTTTTTTTTTTTACGACATTAGAGGGCTTTAGAAATTTAGTAGTAATTTCTCACATTTTTCAAGAAAATTTGCAATATACATTTTTTTTAAAGGTGACCACTCCAGTTCTGACGTGGCATTGATGGGCCTGCATGTTAGAGTACCCCATAAGGACGCCATCTGAGAACTAGACCCCTTAACTATTTACAACACTATTTAGGAAGTGTTTGAATAACCCTTCAGATATTTTCAACAGAAATTAAAAAGCCAAAGTGGAGGTGATATTTTCAAAATTTCACTTTTTTTTGCAGATTTTCAATATTTATCAATTATTCACTGGAATACGTAAATGTGACTAGGTAAATGCAACTTAATTATAAATTCCCCCATAAGGTCTGCCATTTTAGAGATATCCCATAAGTTTGTCCCTAGTTGCATTATTTTGGCTCACCATAAGCCCAGAAAAGGAGGAGCACCTAACTATACTCTGGGGTCACATTTCAATACAATTTTATTTAGGCACCATTTCAGGTTTTTTGGGACACCCAAAGGTTGCTAAAACTTAAAAACACCCTAAATAGACCGCATATTGGAAACAACACCCATTAAAGAATATATCCAGTGTGCATTGATGATATATTAGACCCCAACATGTGGATATTAACAAAATTTTTTAGCATAAGGCTGTGGAAAGAAAAAAATTAAAAAAAAATTATTTCAATAATCTGCAATTTTAGCTTAAAATGTTTAATATATACCAGGAAGTCCTGGAAAAAAGAACCCTAAAACCATTGTTTAAGCAATTTCTTTCCAAATTCGGCAATACCCTACATATGGGTGTAAACAGCTGTTTGGGCTCATGGCAGCTTATAAGGAGGGGAGCGCTATTTTGGCTTTTGGAAACGCAGATTTTGGTGGGGCCAAGTCGCATTTGCCAATGCCCCCAAAGTAGCAGAACAGCGAAAACCTTCCAGAAGTTCGCCCACAATTTTGGATTCAACACCCATCAGTGATCTCATCTAGGGTGTACTGGTGCATTTTTGATTCACAGGTGATCCATATTTTTTTTTACATTTGGGCAATGAAAACTGGTGGGATAAACGTACTTCGTCTCAATTGTTTTGATTTCAATTTACAGCATTCGCCGTGCAGTGTAAATGAAGTGAATAACTTTACTATGGGGTCCGGTACACATTACAATGATATAGATTTTAATATATTTTTTTCTGTTTGTTACTTTTTTAACACAGTAGAAATATGTCTATAAAAAATTGCGTTTTTAATGTTTGTCCTATTTGACAGCCATACCTTTTTTATTTTTGCTGTGTGCAGAGCTGTGTATGGGCTTGTTTTATTGTGGATGGAGTTGAAGTTTTTATGTACCATTATGGTGCATATGATGCTATTTCACTTTTTATTAAGGTTTTTCTGAGATGTTTGAACAAAATACAGCATCTTGGTAGTGTTTTTTAATTTATTTTTTATAGCGGTCACCTGTAACGGTATATTAAGACATGATAAGCTTTACTCAGCAGGTAAATACGTTTACTCGATACCCAATTTGTAAGATTTTTTATGTTTTTAACTGCTTTTATACAACACTTTTATTCAACCAGGAAAATACGTTTTTTGCATCCCATAGTCTGAGATCCAAAACTTTTAATTTTTCTGTGCTTGGAGCTGTGTAGGGGACTTGTTTTGGAGATGAGTTGACGTTTTTATTAGTATCATTTTTATATGGGGGGGAAAAGCCTTTTTGATCGCTTTAATCCATTTTTTGGAGGCATGGTGAAGAAAATACTGCAATCCTAGGTAGTGTTTTTTTATTTTTAACAAAACGGGCTCACCGTGCAGTATCCGTGAAAGTTACTTTACTCTTTCGGTCGCTACGATTATGGCGATACCCAATTTATAGTTTACCGACTCTTTTATGTTGAGAGCACTCTATAAAAAGAAAAGAAAAGTGATTTTATGTTGTGGTAAAACAATAATTATTGCATCGCAATCGTTCTGAGAGCTATAACATTTTTAATTTTTCGTATACAGATCTGAAAGGGACTTTTTTTTTGCGGGATGAAACTGACGTTTAGTTGGTACAACTTTGGCGTTTCTATGAGTTTTTGATGCTCTTTTAATCACATTTATATTTGCTGCTGATGAACAATAATCTTAATTCTGTGATTGTTTTTGTTTGTTTTTATGGCGTTCACCGGTACGTGTTAATTAACATGTAACAGATTTATAGGGCAGGTCCGTTACGCCACGCGGCGATACAAATATGGGTACTTTATAATTTTGAATTCTTTTTGGGGGCGATTGGCGTTTGATAAAGGGGAAAAGGTCGTTACGTATTTTATTTTATTTTACGTGTTTGTGTTTACTTTGTTTTTTCACTTTTTTTATCTTTTTTTCACTTTTCACATTTTTATTTTACATTTTCCCCTCCCCGGCCCCCCATAGGGGTTTGAAATGAGAGATCTTTAGATCTCTTCATTCAATAGGAATCAGTGCAAGCTTGTTGCTAAAGCTGGTTCCTATGACAACTGTCAGTCACGATGCCGGGCCATGCCCACAGGCACGGCCTGGGCATCGTGAACTGTCACAGACAACCCGGAAGGCATTCTCTGCCTTCCGAGCTGTCTGTCAGAGGGCAGGACTGCACGATCGTGCGATCCGTGCGCATGCTGCCCGCGACAGAGACAGTCAGGAGGAGCGATCTCCTCCTGTGTCTCACTATTTTATTTTGCGACCCGATCGTCGCGATAATTTAAGGGTTAACCTCCCCCCCCCCCCTGGGAGCGATCCTGGGTCGGGGCCGTACTCATTGTGCGGTAAATGTACCAGCATAAAATATAGCTGACACCCCGCGCCGAACGCGCAAACTCTGCTTTAGATTTCGCGCGATCCTAGATAGTATCCATTACTTCCAAGGTGCTTAAACCCCCCAAACGACCTGGACGTATGGATACGTCTAAGGTCGTTAAGGGGTTAATATTAAGTACTGCCTTCTTTAGTATCAATGATGGTTGCAGTCTTTTTTCCATAGCCTTTTTCTGATGAGACCCTTTACTTTCTTATGTGGTAAAGATGGCATTGCAGAGCATGCCAGGGAGCAGAGTCTAAGGGGCCCCGGTCTTCACTGGAGCCCGCCACAAGGCTGGATGGGCATAACTGTGGGGAACGCCCAGGTCGTTACCCCTGGAGTGGCTACTCATGGTGACAGCCAAGGTGCATGATGTAGGGCAGTGGACACAGATAAAGCTGGATTTGTAGCAGAGTCCCAGACAGGTAGCAAACTGGTATGGCGGCAGGTAACAGCAGAATGATATTAAACTGGTAAACCAGGGGGTTAATTAGTTAAACACTAGGAAGGGGGGGCTAGCAGCCACACAGCAGACAGAGGTCAGGATCACAGAAGAACACCAGGAACATCAAAAAACTGATGCTGGAGAAGAGGCAGGAAGTTCCTTAAATCACAGGAGGACACAGGTCATGGGACAGGTAAGTAGTACACTGTCCCTTTTAATTATCAGTAAGCTGCCCTACGGGGCGCGCGTGCAAGCACGGAACCGGAGCAAAGACAGGTGAGTTGAACTTGGCAGCAGTGTCGGAGACATAGCAGGGACACGGCCATGCCTGCGGTCCACAACGGGAGCCATGGCATGGACCAGGACAGAGACAGAGACACCAGTAGAGGCTCGGGCACATCTACGGTTAGAGGCAGGGACCGCAATGTGAACCATGACAGTACCCCCTTAAAGCCCTCTCCTACAGGTTAAAGGACTGCTCCCGAATGGAAAATGCGGCATCCACCTCCTCCAAAAACCATCTTCAGACTCAAGGTCATGCCATTCCCGGGACGCTTCCTGAACTTGGGGGTCTACAACTGGCACAGAAGAAATGCAAGACAGGTGGAGAGGTGGGCGGGAATGCAATAAACTTCTTGGACTTTGGAATTCCCTACTGGAACAACCGAAGAGATAGACAGGGGAATGTGTGGGCAGGATTGCAACAGTTGGGAAGGCTTGAGACAGCATGATTGGCATAGCTTGCCCCCATGGATAACCTCAACTGTTTCCCAATCCCATGTGGGAGGGTGAAGCTGAAACCAGGCAAGCTATGCCAATCATGCTGTCTCAAGCCTTCCCAACTGGTGCAATCCTTCCCAACAGAATTGCAGCAGAGGAAATAGGCAGAAAATAGAATGACATTTTCTGCTTATGGGAACTCCCAACTTGAAGAGACAGAGGCTTGATACAGTAGAGCAGTGGTTCTTTCAGAATTTCTCCATTGATGGAGGAAAAATGCAGCAGTTTCTATAGACAGGAGATAGACAGGCAGTACTTGTCAAGTATAGATGGATGAATAAAGTTCTCAGAAGGACCAGAGTCCAAGAGGGCTGGGACTTGAAACTTAGAACTAGATTCAAAACTAAGAGTGACCGGTTTGGTAAGATGAGGAATAGAAGCGTCTTCATCTAGGGTAGCCTCATCCACAATACCATGGCAATGGGGTTTTTGGTGCCCAGTTGGGTGGAATAGGCCGTTTTTCAGGAAATACTCAGGGCTGCCAAAGTATAAGCAAAAGTTCAGACTGTGCCGGCGGGTGTGTTCCTCCAGAGTGAGATGAGTATGATTCACCTGCATAGGTTCATCTTGAGGAAATGCAGGTGAAGGGTTTGGGGGTCTTGTTAAGACAGGTACAAGATGAGGAGACTTGTGAGGCCGGGAGGACGTTGATTGCTGGTGAAGCTCAGAGAAACGGATGTCAATCCTAGCCACCAGGATGTCAATCCTGGTGGCTAGAGTGATGAGGTCGTCCTGAGTGGCTGGTATGTCACGACTAGCCAGATTGCCCTTGATACGTTCAGAGAGGCCCCCCAGAAGGCCACCACTAGGGCCTCATTATCCCAGGTGAGCTCAGAGGCCAACGTGTGGAACTTGATGGTGTATTGGCTCACTGTGGAATCGCTTTGTCCAAAGCGAAGGAAAGAAGGCATCCAGATCCTGTTAATTCCTTGGAAAGCATTAACTTGCATATCTGAGTTCTCCCAAAACGTGTTTAATAATGTTACTAAAGTTAGAAGACTGTGACTCCAGATACTTTACTTTTTATGCTGCAGCCACCAGGCCTTATATTTTGGTTTAGTTTTGTGTTCTGGAGGAATTATTACAATCACAGCCAGCCAGTATCGCTCTGCTCTGCACTGAAGAGGGACAAAAATCCCGAAACAGCGTTGTCTGCAGATGAGAGATACTGGCGTGGCTAAAATCCTTTTTGCTTTCTCAAGACTCGGTGGGTCAAAAGCAAGTTGAGGATTTGTTACATCCAACAGAGGGCGCTATGGGCGTCTCAGCCCCTTTCCCATAATGCCTTGTGATATACAATCCCTTGGAACATCACAGGTAACCTGAAAGAAAGATCCACAACAGAACATTTTGTTGGTTAGGAATTGGCCACGACTTTATTAAAATACACTTGATTTATAACATGGTATCTTCACCACTACATTTCACTTGGAAATGTTATGCAAGCCACTGGACTCCTAGCCAGCAAGTTCACCTTCATTATCTTTCTTAAAAATAATGAACATACAATGATTAGGGAACATAAACCCATATGAAGAGGGAGTGTAAGGTCCATCAAGGTCCATCCAGGATCATCAAGGATGAGGGAAGAAGCATCCATAGATGGGTATTTAAATAAATAATAATTGTGAAGTCAGGGAAATGGAAGCCAATGGCAAAAACTAAGAGGCATACCAAATACACAGAAGTAATGGGAGGGTAGTAGGTCCTACTGTAAGATAGCAAAAAAACAGGGGACAAAAGGCCTCTAAAAATCAGAGTGTATACTAACTATTTGGTCTCTTATTCCATATTCATTAGCTTCTTGGCTAATATATATATTTTTCTCTAATAGTTTGTAAAACGATGCTGCATTCACCTTCCATAAAATTTGACTAAATGTCCTCACTTGTCGCTCACTTTTCAACTTCCATCTAGCTAATTTCAGATTGGGCCCTCTTGTTCTTGTGTTTTTAGTTTCTAAACACTCCATTAATCTTATTTAAACTTTTAACATACTTAAAAGATTTGATCATGTCCCTACCTTTTCCTCCTTTCCCCCTGGATATTTAAATTCTGTTCTGTATTGTCTCCTGATTTTTTTTTAATCTTGAGCTTGAGACATTTTTGCATGTCTTTTTGTGGTTGAGCTCTCCAGAATTGAACCTAGTATTGCAGATGTGGCCTCACTAGAGCGCTATAAAATAGGATCACAACCCTCTTCTTTCTGGTGGTTGTACTTCTATACATGCAGACAGGCATTCGACTGGTTTTCTCTACTGCCTAGCAACACTGTTGATTCCAATGCTGTCAGAAAGTCCCCTAAATTCCTCTCTCCTGAAGTCCAACTGAGACAGAACTGCCAATAGGATACTCAGTCAAATAATCCGTTCTCCTAAGTGCATTATTTTACATTTGGAAATATTGAACTGCAGTTTCCACTGAGCTTGTTTTGTCCAGTCATTAATTGAACACTTTTGCTTTTGTTCAATGTATAATGCATGCTGGGCAGGAGTTTCATGCACTCATTCTTAGAGTCCATTGCAAAATATCAGGTAAGAGCCTGAAGGTGCTTCTGCAAAACTTGGAAAGGATCCCTGCATGACTCATTTTCATACTTAAAGAATGGAACAATTCTTACCTGGTGATAGCTCACACCCTTTATTCAAACATGGCTTCACTAAATAATGAAGTGTATTTAATATCCTTGAGATTACTTTTGTACACTTATACAACTAATACCACGCTAAAACTTTTCACTGATGGAGCATAAATGTTCACTTGATTTTATATTATTCTACCAGATTGTGTAAAACTCTAAGGACTGTAATAGAAAATTTCATTCATTTTCATCATTACTGTTTACATAACAAAAGAGATTTTTTAAGTATAAGTTAGATTAAAGTTAAGTTCCTACTTATTCCTTTTAATTTTTATTCCAATTACGGGTGTTCTCTGGTTTAGAAAACTTATTTTATACAGTGGTTACAGAAAGTATTCAGACCCCTTTAAATTTTTCACTCTTTCTTTCATTACAGCCATTTGGTAAGATCCAAAAAGTTATTTAAAAAAAAAAAAAAAGCTAATCAATGTACACTCTGCACCCCATCTTGAAACCCCCCCCCCCCCCAGAAATGTAGATATTTTTCAAATTTATTAAACATGAAAAACTGAAATATCACATGGTCAAATGTATTCAGACCCTTTGCTGTGACACTCATATTTAACTCACATGCTGTCCATTTCCTTCTGATCCTTTCTGAGATGTTCTAATCCTTCATTGGAGTCCAGCGGTGTTTAATTAAACTGATTGGACTAGATTAGGAAAGGCACACACCTGTCTATATAAGACCTCACAGTGCATGTCAGAGCACATGAGAATCATGAGGTCTAAAGAACTGCCCAAGGAGCTCAGAGACAGAATTGTTCAAGGCACAAGCTTCCTAAGAGCACAGTGGCCTCCATAATCCTAAAATGGAAGAAGTTTGAGACTACCACAACCCTTCCCCGACCTGGCCGGCCAGCCAAACTAAGCAATCGTGGGAGAAGAGCCTTGGTGAGAGAGGTAAAGAAGAACCCCAAGTTCACTGTGGCTGAGCTGCAGAGATGTAGAAGGGAGATGGGAGAAAGTTCCACAAAGTCAGCAATCACTGCAGCCCTCCACCAGTTGGGGCTTTATGGCTGAGTGTGCCGACGGAAGCCTCTCCTCAGTGCAAGACATATGAAAGCCCGCATACAGTTTGCAAAAAAAACCATGAAGGACTCCCAGACCATGATAAATAAGATTCTCTGGTCTGATGAGACGAAGATTGAACTTTTTGGTGTTAATTGTAAGCGGTATGTGTGGAGAAAATCAGGCATTGCTCATCACCTTCCCAATACAATTCCAACAGTGAAACATGGTGGTGGCAGCAGCATGCTATGGGGTGTTTTTCAGCTGCAGGGACAGGACAACTGCTTGCTATTGAAGGAAAGATTAATGCGGCCAAGTTCAGAGAGATCCTGGATGAAAACCTCTTCCAGAGTGCTCTGGACCTCAGACTGGGCTGAAGGTTCTTCTTCCAACAAGACAATTACCCTAAGCACACAGCTAAAATAACAAAGCAGTGGCTTCAGAACAACTCTGGGACCATTCTGGACTGGCCCAGCCAGAGCCCTGACCTAATCCCAATTGAGCATCTCTGAAGAAACTTGAAAATGGCTGCCCACCAACGTTCACCATCCAACCTGAGGGAACTGGAGAGGATCTGCAAGGAAGAGTGGCAGAGGATCCTCAAATCCAGGGGATTTGTGAAAAACTTGTTGCATAATTCCCAAAAAGACTCATGGCTGTACTAGCTCAAAAGGGTGCTTCTACTCAATACTGAGCAAAGAGTCTGAATACTTAATACCATGTGATATTTCAGTTTTTCTTGTTTAATAAATTTGCAAAACTATCTACATTTCTGATTTTTTTTCTTTCAGGATGGGGTGCAGTGTACATTAATGAGAAAAAAAATGAACTTTTTGGATCTTACCAAATGGCTGCAATGAAAGAAAGAGTGAAAAATGTAAATGGGTCTGAATACTTTCCGTACCCACTGTATACCCTAATCAGAAATTCTGAATTAATTGAGGAGTTTTGATGACCCCAAAGTAGAAACTGACCAAAAAATAAATAGAGACTCCTCCTCCCCAAATGAATACCTAACCCTAAATAATCCTAGGCAGCACCCCAAAATAAAGACCTCAGACCAAGCACTAGAAAAAATGCAGAGTCTGGACCAGAAACCATATAAAACGTAGACCTCATACCTGACTCCAGAATAAATACAGACTCCAGAAAAATAGAAATCAGAGACCTACAAAATAAACACCAGATGAGACCCCAGAGTAATGAAATAAAAGACCTCGGATCAGGCCCTAGAGTAAATATAGATCTTAGACCAATACCCCAAAGTAAGTACAGACCCAAGACCAGACCACAGAATAAATATCATTCCTATACCCAAAAATAAAATGGACCCCAAAATATATTTACAGACTCCAGACCAGATCTGCTAAATAAATACAGAGCCCAGAGTAATGCCACACAGACTCCAATATAGCAAAATGTTAGGACATTTTTTTTTATCAGTACTGTTTAGAAAGTTGTTATACTTTTCATTTAGAAATGAAAAAACAATAATTCAGTGCAAAGGTGTCCATAGCCTTTAAGGGGGTTTTCGCATCATACATTTTCGTAGACATGAGCTGTTTCTGTCTCTTACTGCATCAAATCCACAGGCGGTCTCTCCTCCCAGTAGCCATGTGTTCCCTCATTGAAGACTGGTGACATCATCATTCTTTGTGAGCAGTGGAAGGGGGAGGATTTCACAGCTCTGCAGACTTCCTGCAATGGTCAATTCTCATGCCTGGAGAGCTGTCACCTCCCTCCCAGGCTGCACAAGCTCTTTGTAACCAGAGCATCTGTAAACAGTTATTCATACAGCCTGAACTGATGAAACAAATGTCAGGAATGTTCCCCCCTCTGTTATCATGCAGGAGTTAGAGGGGGAGCAGACTGTATAACGCTGTGTTATATGAGTGGTAGAGTGAATACAGCAGCTGGAGACTCGGTAATTGCCCAGATCCTTCACAAAGGGATGGGAGATGAACATAGAGGAGATCAGACAGCTTTCATTACATAGACAGCAGCCGCCACAGAAAGCTCCCCCCTCTGTCCCTATTGGAGTAGCCATGGGCGATTGTAGGCTTTGAAGGCTTTCCTTACAGCCCAAAAGCCTAACAATGGGCCATTACAGGTCGTCGCGAAGTACGGGGCCAGATACGTCCCATTTTAAGCTGTGTGAACATAGCCTAATAGGTAAAGAATAGGACATTATAGGGGCAGCAGTTATTTCCAATTACTCATTCCTCCTAGCTGAACACTCACAAGTGGATCGCAGGATACCTTGACATTAATGGAGTGAAAACACATGAATATCTCCTTATCAAGGAAACCGTAAGTGACATCCTTTCCAATATCATGTATTACTTAGTACTGGAATCTGGTGCGGTTATATATGGGTTTTGACCGGAGATTGGCCGGATGGAATTTATTGTATTAGATGGATAGTATTTTTCTATGTTTTATCATAAGTCATTAAAAGTTATGTTTTAGCCATTGGCGTTTTTCTGTGATAGCTGTCTGTGACATCATCATGCCTACCCGCACAGGCTTTTAAATTAATGCAGAGTAACTTGTAGCTGGAATCCTCTCTCCCTGAAATTTGGAGGTCTGAATAGGCACCAAGAAAGGTATCAATAGAGTAGGTTCCCACCTGTATAGATGTCGTCTTGCAGGTGGGCTTAAGCAGTTTTGATCAACAATGTGAACTAAAAAATTTTCATGTATTCTAAGACGCAGAAATGCTTTTTCAAAAATTCCTATGTCCTTCTTGATAGTTTTTTAGTGCTAGTAGTGTACTGCTGAAATTGGATTGTGTGTGCCCTGTGGGCATGGCTGGACATAGTGATTGACAGTTATCGTGGCCGTGTGGATTCCGTCTTGAAATACTCCCTGTGTGGATGAAGCCTTAGGGCATGTCCCCACAGCACGGGTTTGCGGCCGTTTTTTCAGACGGTTTGCGGTTTTGCAGACCGTCTGAAAAACCTCCCGCAAACGAGCACAGCGGACTTCTATGGAAAACCCGTGCAGCAGTCCCCACTGCACGGGTTTTCCGCCCGGCGGTTTTTTAAACCGCCGGCCGCCCAAGAAACTTTGTGCCTGCACATCCTTCCGTCCGGTTTTCAGACGGAATATGTGCATGTCAATGTGAAGGGGGAGGGCTTTTCTCTGCTCATCTTGGAGTAAAGCCGCCGCCATTGCCGTGTAAACGGCCCCTTAATCTACTATTTGTGCATCTCTCAACCTGCACCCAATGCAATTCATATCTTTAAGTGTGTTCCCCTATTTTGCACTAATAATGGCTGGACTATAGCACATATCAAGAATTTAAACTCATGAGTTACTCTCTACTTCCACACTTAGGGCCTCCACTCTTCTTGTTTGAATAAATTAGTTTTTAATTCCCTGATTGTAAGGATCATCACATAAATTATTTTTTCTAATGCATTTATATCCATATTCTGAGTGATAAATGTGTTACTTAAAATTGTTTTTGCTTTTATAGTGTTGGCAACCCTAATAAAATGAGATCTCATGATATGTATGTGTACCTGTCTCCTCAGACAAGGCTTACAAAATCAATGTAATTATGCTGAAGAGAAGACCTACAGTATTATGTTTGTGAACCGTGAAATCAACGGAGACTATAATTTAACATATAGTAATTTGTTACTCCACCATAGTATTCTCTGGAAAGCAAGTAAGTATCTAAATTTATGGATTCCATGTTTTACATCTGAAATCTTAAATAGATCACTTTCACGCAGACACAAAATACTATTACCAGGTATTCCGATTTTAAGCATTAATGCAATATATGGTCCCAGCTCTAGGACCCTAGACAGTAATTCTCAGCTGCCACACTCTCCACACATTCCAGTGGAAAGGTTGCTATGCTTAGGGGCCTCCCTCTCCACTTATGTGTACAGGCTTTACATAAAGCACTGACACTACTTGCTCATGATTATGGAAAATGCAATGACCAAGAAATGGTAAGCAGTAGTCACTGGATCTCATTCTCACAATATGTCCCAGAGGTAGGACCTATACATATTAGGTGTCAATAGCATATCCCGTGCATATGCCATAAATGTGGGAATACCCATTCAAAATTTTAAGGACTATAGATAAACATACAACATAGTACATTCTATGTGCTCAGTGTCGGACTGGCATGTCTCGGGCCCACAGGTGAAGATGACTCTAGGGGCAAACCAGTTGGGTGGTTTCTGGGCCCACCGGTGGAGGTTATTTTAGGGGCCACCCTTCAGCTACTGTAAGTGGCTGTACATGCCTCCTGTACTCTGCCACTTCATTTTTGCCTATCTTTCTGTGCTTTTTTACCTCTTCCAAGGATCTATATGCAGTTAAAAAACAACTCCAGGTCTACCATGCTCAGGGTCTCACCAGGGTTTTCCCTATTGCCCTTTGGGCCAGTTCAAGCCTGTATGTTCTACATAAGAAAATAAGCTTTTTTGTCAAAAGCACTTCAAAAGTGTATTATCATCTAAAAAGCAAGGGTGTATCACTAGGATATTTTTTGAATGCTGGGAGCCTTTCCGCAGGGAACCACATCATCTTGAGAATAGGGGCTGCAGTGCTGGTGTGAAGCTTCCCTCCACTACTTTTTCCTGCCCAGCAGCTCCATGCCCACATCCTGTGCAATTAACTATAAAGTGGCTCTATTAAAGTGAATAGGGCCAGTTGCAGTACCCTGCACATCTAGGTGGCTGGGAGCAAAACTGTGCAGAGAAAACTTAGGCTAAATCTACACTGCAGTGGACAAGAAAACGACCAGAACACAAAATACTAAAAAGTTCATAAAACTGAGTTTTTTGTTCACTGCCTGTAAAAAAGCAGTTGAAGAGAAGAAACGTCCGTTTTGTGTTGCGTTTTGCATTTTTTGGAGCGTTTTTTTGCAGACATGCACAGTATTGTAAAAAAAAAAACGAAAAACACTTAAAAAATCTGTGAAGACAGCAGGATGTTTTTACTATAGAAGTCTATGGTAACTGCTTTCAGTCATTTTCTCAGCATTTTTAGAAAACTAAAAACGCTGAAAAACTGACATTTTTCTGTGATGTGCACAGAAAAACTATTCAAAACAGCTCCCATAGATCTAAAGTAAAAACGTCCTGCTATCTCCACAGATCGTCTTTTCTGCTCGTTTTTGCTGCTGGTCATTTTTTGTAATATTTTTCAGCGTTTTTTTTGTTCTTTTACAATGCTGTGCATATCTGCAAAAAAACGCTCCAAAAAATGCTCCAAAAAACGCAAAAAGCGGCAAAAAAAGGCTGTTTTTTCAGCTGCTTTTGACAGTGCACAAAAAACTGTTTTATGAACGTTTTTAGTATTTGGTTTACTGCCGTTTTTTGTCCACTGCAGTTTATACTTAGAGTGGAACACAGCACAATGCCAGCACACAACTCATTTATTGTCAGGATTTGTGGGAGCCCCAGAGACAGAAACGTTTAGGAAGTTGTAAAACATCACAACATTGAAAAATTAGGATCCAGCAATTTTTAGGCAAGCTAGGGCGTGTGTATAAATGTACACCCTTGCAGCGCTCATAACAATAAAGAAATTAAGCAGCAACTAGGTGAGGCTAATTAAATATCCTTGATTATTGATCATCAGCAAGTTTGACCTCCTCTATAAGGCTAGATACACACAGTAAAGTGAAAATGCCATCCAAAATCCAATGGCATTTTCACATTGTTGGACTATGCCTTACTGCCATGCTTTTTTTTGCGCAAAAAAACGGCAGCTGGATTTCGAATTCCCGACTGCCCAGTACATTAGGGCTGCGGGTATCTGCGTTGATCTAACATGTTCTATATTCCGACGGTAGATTTTCTTTTTGGACTACAGAACAGATTTTCTATTGAAGTCTAAACAGCTCAGAGTACGGACAGTTTTTCAGCAGATTCAAAATACTGAATCCGCTTAAAAATCGACCAAAATCTTGTGATGTGTAGACGTAGCTTAAAAGCATAAAATCTGTCAGATTGCTGAAATAGAGCATTCAGGCATATGTTACATAGTTAACATAGTTTGTAAGGCTGAAAAAAGACAATAAATCCATCCATTTCAGCCTATGTTGCTAAAGTGTTGATCCAGAGGAAGGCAAAAAACCCCAATGAGGCAGGAGCCAATTGTCCTCATTTTAGGGAAATAATTCCTTCCTGACTCCAATCTTGCAATCGGAAAAATCCCTGGATCAACGACCCCTCTCCAGAATCCTAGACACTATAACTTGTTATATTATTACACACCAGAAATGCATCCAAACCCTTTTTGAACTCTGTTATTGAATAAACCATGACAAGTTCCTCTGACAGAGAGTTTCACAGTCCCACCGCTCTAACAGTAAAGAATCCCTTTCTATGTTTATGTATAAACTTTCTTTCCTCAAGACGTAGAGGATGCCCCATTGTTCTAGATACATTCGTGGGTATAAATAAATCTTGAGAGAGATCTCTATATAGACCTTTGATGTATTTAAACATATTTATTATGTCCCCCTGAAGCCGTCTTTTCTCTAAACTAAATAACCCCAATCTTGCTAATCTTTCTGGGTATTGCAGTCCATCCAGTCCTATTATTATTTTTGTTGCCCGCCTTTGTACCTATTCAAGCCCTACAATGTCTTTCCTGTGGACTGGTGCCCAAAACTGTACATAATATTCCATGTGTGGTCTAACTAGTGACTTATATAATGGGAGAATAATGTTCTCATCATGTGCATCTATGCCCCTTTTAATACACCCCGTGATCCTGTTTGCCTTGGCATCAGCTGCTTGACACTGGCTGCTACAATTAAGTTTACTGTCCACCAGGATTCCCAAGTCCTTCTCCATGTCACTTTTACACAGCGTTTTTCCATTTAACATGTAATCATGCAATGGATTTTCCTCCTGATGTGCATAACCTTGCATTTATATGTGTTAAACTTCATCTGCCACTTCTCTGCCCAGGCCTCCAACTTATCAAAGATCCCTTTGTAATAACACATTATCCTCTATTGTGTTGATTACTTTACAGAGCTTAGTATTATCTGCAAAGATTGATATTCTACTCTGCAATCCATGTGTAAGATCGCTAATGAAAATGTTAAAGAGGATAGGGCCCAATACTGAGCCCTGTGGTAACCCACTAGTAACAGGGATCCAGTCTGAGTATGCACCGTTAATTATCACCCTTTGTTTTCTATCTCTGCCAGTTGCTCACCCACTTGCACACATTTTCCCCCAGTCCAAGCATTCTCATTTTGCTTACCAACCTTTTATGTGGCACCGTATCAAATGCTTTCGAAAAATCTAGATATATGACATCCAGTGCCTCACCCTGATCCAGTCTAGAACTAACTTCCTCATAGAAGCTGATGAGATTAGTTTGACAGGACCGATCCTTCATAAACCCATGCTGGAACGGCATTATACATTTATTTTCAGTGAGATACTCCAGGATAGTATCTCTAAGAAAACCTTCAAACATTTTACCCACAACAGAGGTTAAGCTTACTGGCGTATAGTTTCCAGGATCACTTTTGGACCCCTTTTTGAATATTGGCACCACATTTGCTATGCGCCAATCCTTTGGGACATACCCCATTATTAGACAGTCCATACATATTAAGATTAGGGGCATATCTATGACATTACTTAACTCCCTTAGGACACGGGGGTGTAAACCATCAGGACCTGGGGATTTGTCTATTTTAATCTTTTTAAGACGGAGCAGCACTTCGTCCTGGGTTAGACAAGCAACATTTAAGTTGGAGTTTACATCATCCCTCTGCTCATGAACCGAAGGTCATCCTCCTTGGTAAATACAGTGAAGAAAAAATTGTTTAGCAGGTTTGCTTTTTTCTCGTCGCCCTCTACAGTCTCTCCCTCAATACTTTTCAAGGGGCCAACATTTTCTGTTTTAATCTTTTTACTATTTATATAGTTAAAAAATATTTTGGGGTTAGTTTTACTTTCTATGGCAATATGTCTTTCTGTCTCCAGCTTTGCTGCCTTTATCATTTTTTTACATATTTTATTTTTTTCCTTATAGTTTTTTAGTGCCTCTTCACTGCCCTCCTGTTTTAGTAGATGAAACGCTTTCTTTTTGTTTTTTATTGCCTCTTTTACATCCCTGTTGATCCACATTGGGTTCTTCCTGTTTCTAATTATTTTATTACCATAAGGTATGTACCTTTCACAGTGGGCGCCTAAGATGTTTTTAAAAATATCCCATTTATTATTTGTTCTGCCATTTTTAAATACCTTGTCCCAGTCAATACGGTTTAGGGCCTCCCTAAGCAGAATAAAATTAGCCTTCCTAAAATTCAGTGTTTTTGTGGCTCCCTGACAAAAAACTCTCTTGAAGGATAAATGGAAATGTATTATATTATGGTCACTATTTCCTAGATGCCCCTCAACCTGAACCTTTGTTACTCTGTCAGGTCTATTAGTGAATATTAAGTCTAGAATGGCCTTTCCTCTAGTCGGTTCCTGCACCATTTGGCAAAGGTAATTATCATTAGTTATTGACAAAAACCTGTTTCCTTTATGAGAGCTACAGGTTTCAGTTTCCCAATTGATGTCTGGATAGTTAAAGTTGCCCATAATAACAACCTCATTCTGATTAGCCGCCTCATCTATTTGCCTGAGGAGTACATCTTCCATGGGTTCTGTTATATTTGGGGGCCTATAGCAGACCCCTATTAGTATTATATTGTTATTGTTACCCCCATGTATATTTACCCATAATGATTCCACATGTTCATTTCCTGTATCTTTATCTTCCCGCAGTTTTGGCTTCAGACAGGATTTTACATAGAGACAGACACCTCCCCCCTTCCGGTCTTTACACAATACCAAAGAGGAAAGACATCAGCAAAAATCTTACAAAGTTAAGAAAGTTGTTAAACTTTTCATTTAGGAGAAAAAGATCAATAACTCAGTGCAAAGGTGTCTATATCCTTTTAATAAAGTACTTCTCAATTCCCTTATTGTAAGAATCATCACATAAATTATGTTTTCTAATGTGTTTATATCTGTATTCTGAGTGATAGATGTGTTGTTTATTTTTGTTATGCTTTTTACAGTCTATGAAATTGTAAATTTTCAAGAGCCTCATCTCATACCCTACGAGCCTTAGTTAGCATGTTAAATATTTAAGCTCCTGACATTACAACTAGAAAAGGACTGAACAAGTATGGCTTGTTAGGAAGGGTTGCCAGGAGAAAGCCACTTTAAAATGAATATGACAGCATGACTTAAGTTTGCAAAGCTGCAACTGAACAAACCACAAGACTTGGAACAATATTTTGGACAGACAAAACCAAAGTGGAAATGTTTGACCATAATGCACAGCACTATGTTTGATAATAAAAAAACCCCAAACAGTACTAATATATCAGCACAAACACCTTCTACCTACTGTTAAGCATTTTGGTGAAGGGGTGATGCTTGGGATTGCATTGCAGCCATATGACCTGGGTATCTTACAATCAGTGAGTCAACCATGAACCCCCCCTGTATACCAAAATATTCTGGTCAGATGTGAGACCCTCTATTCAACACCTTAAGCTTGGATGAAATTGAATCATTGTCCTGTTACATGACCCAAACAGCACCATTAAATCTACAACAGAACAGCTGGAAAAAAAACAGAATCAAGGTGTTGCAACGATAAAGTTCAGAACTCAACCCAATTGGCATGCTGCGATGGGACCTTGAGAGATCTGTGCATAAATGAATGTCCACAAATCTCAATAAACTGACATTTGTTAAAAAAAAAAAAAAAAGAAAGAATGGACAAAAATTCCACTAAGATGATGTGAGACTTATCAAGTCATACAGAAAAAATATTACTTCAAATTATTGCTTATGGATGCTGAGATGGTTCTACAAGCTATTGGTTCATGGAGTGACTTTTGACTTCATTGTTAATGACATCGTGAAATCTATTGTGTGTTGTTGCTCATCTGAGGTTGTATTTAACCAAATTTTAGGACTTTTAAGGACTTGAGTTTTATTTATTATGTTCTGATACATAAGATCATTGAATTTAAAACTGTGTTTTTTTCTTATGACTGTAGGTGTGTGGTTTTTTTTTTTTGTTTATACAGTGTGTAGATGTCTATACACTGAGGTATGTTGGAGGTTGGTATGGTTTTCAACCACCTCCTCTCATTCAAAGGCAACATGTCCCTCTGACCTCTGTTTCAGGAACATGATACTTATGTCCCTTCAGAAGCTAAAGTGCAGAAATGCTCTGCAGCACTCCATTGCACTGATAAGGAAGTTATATCTGAGAAACTTAATTGTTCATATGTAACTTACTGCTAATGGAGGATAAGAAAATGCATAAATGTGTAGGGGAAAAGGGCTTGCTTTTCATAAGTGCTTTGTAGTTGGTTCTGGGGACCTTGCACTATGTTGTGTGTGTATGTTTTTTTTTTTAACAACTTGAATCAGATTTTTAATGAGATGAAGGTTGGTAAGTAAGTTAGTAATGTTAGTAAGATCAAACCACTTACAATGGATTTCATGTACTTCCTAGTAGGAGGCCTCCTTTGTAGTTGTGGGCCTTTGCTTTAGTGATCTAAAATGCTTTTACTGTGCTGTGTCTGTGAGGTCACGTCTATTCTCATTACCTTGTCTAGGTTTCCAAGAAGTGAAGGGATTAAAAGGTTCTTATTGTAAGAAATTTGTTGACTAAGCTCTTTGTACCGAAGAGAACATAATGTACATAAAGCTGCCCATAGACGTAAAATATATGTTTTTTGTCTGGAAAAACAATAAAGAGGTGGGACATGCACCTATAAGATATTTATGCTATATCATGTCAATATAGTTAGTAATGCTCCTTTAAAGCTGGTATAACACAATTAGAGATGAGCGAGCACTAAAAAATTTGAGTTCGGGCCGAACCCCAAATTTTGAGAAATTTGGGCCGAACGCTGAACCGAATGCCGAACCGAACACCAAACCCCATTAAAATCAATAGGAGATGATATTCAGGTTAATTTTTATACTAACACAGGTGAGGAGAAGCCGCAATTACATTCCATAAAAGAAAAAATGGATACATGGAACAACTTAGTGAAGACAATTTGGCTCTAAGAGTAAACAGAAAAAAATTGAGAGGCTAAAATAATTCCTTCCTTTCAATGGCTAACTGAAAAGATGAGGACTGCGTAACTATACGTGGTGCAGCGGTAGCAGCTGCTACGGGGTCCCTTTGACACATAAGAAGAGGCCGGTATTGGCAAAGATACATTGTAACTTGCAGGAGCCCCCTATCACTTTTTTCACCAGAGCCCAAGAACATGTCATATATGTGGTGGCAGCAAGAACATCCCAATGGGGAACATGGAGGTTCAGCTGGCTGGGCCATAATTATAGGGGGTGCAGTGGCAGCCAGGGCTGCCGGCAGTCATCTTTTAACCGTTTCAGGGCCCCCATGCAGCTAAATAAAATGGGGCCCCACCCATTACTAGTTCCTATTTTTAACATATCACTGGCCCCTTTTTGATTAGGGCCCCTGACAGGAATAATGCCCTATTGGCACCAGTGGCAGTTACCGTGTGCCAGTTCCAATACCGGTGTCTTCTTATGTGTCAAAGGGGCTTTTGGGACGCCTCAGGATCTAGGGCTCTGTAGCGGCTGCTACCACCAGGGGTGCCAATAGGGCAGTATGGGCAGTACTCCTGTGAGGGACCCTAATCAAAAAGGGGCCCACAAATATGTTAAAAAAGTAGTAATTGGTTGATTTGGCTATATGGGGCCTGAAACGGTTAATAGATAATAATAATAATAATAATCTTTATTGATATAGCGCCAACATATTCCGCAGCACTTGCAATATAGAGGGAATAAGCACAGACAAACCAGACATTACATTATAAAAAAGCTACTGACAAATAAGAAATGAGGTGTGTGGGCCCTGCTCGCAAGAGATTACACTCTATTAGGGTGTATGGGTGAAACAAAGGGTGACAAGTGCTTGGTTTACAATGGACCCGCCATGTTACTTAAATATGGGGTAGTATACATAAAACGTGGATGAACCTGCCATCCCAACCATACATCTATATACAGATAAGTGCCTGTGGGTGCCAAAGTGCAGGAAGTGACGAATCTGTGACAGAATTTGGGGGGTTGACAATTAGGGATCTTGATAGGCTTGTCTAAGAAGATGAGTTTTCAGAGCGCACTTAAAACTGTGAGGGTTGCGAGTGTGCCTGATCACATGGGGTAACATGTTCCAGAGAACTGGTGCAATAAGTGCAAAATCTTGGAGATGACTTATTGCAGACTGATTGATGACTGATGTTAATAGATGACTGATGGAATGTGTATTTCACATTCTCAAGAAGACATGCTACAGTTAACTAGTCGGTGACATCGGCAACCGGGGCAACAAAATCGTTAGAGATCCACACTTGAGTCATTTTTGTGCTGAATGTGCGTTTCGAGATAACTCTGGCTGCTGAGCAGGATAAAACTTCTATGGTGTGTCAAGCATGCTCAGGCCATTCATTCAGTTTGGACACCCAGAAGTCGATTGGGTTCAGACCAAGTCCAAAAACATCGGAGTTGAGCTGCAGGTATTCATGGACCATGGTCGTAAGGTGGTCTCTGTGTGTCAGAATGCTGCCCTGCCTTACAGGCATTGGTGAGGTGGTAAAAAAAAAACAATTGCCATATGTCACCCAGTAGGCTTCTGCCACACTGCCTGCTGCTGCTGCGGCTACTAGCCATTCTACTGCTGGCAATTCGCTGACGTTGTTCCACCGTGACATTAGGATGTGAAGAAGACGCAACAGATGTCTTGAGTTGGTCAGTGAGCACTCTCTCAACTTCCTGCAATCTACTGTCAATTTATGTGGGTGGAAGGAGATTGCTCACTTTTGATTTGTAACGTGGCCACCCATTAATCGCTGTTCATTTTGATTGCCTTGATGCATGGGTCATGTTGCAGGTAGCATCCAAGCACTCATGTCTGAGATGCTGTCAGGATCTCCCAAGCCTTGGGGTCAAGGGACACTAACGGGATCATCCTCCTCTTCCTCCTCCTCCTCCTGTAATCTGTGCCAACCTCTTACCACTGAAGGATAATTGGTACCGGTGCTGCCTCATAATCCTCATCCTCTTCCACTTCCTCATCCTGACCATCACCAGACGCCTGGCTAGACTCATGCACTGTACTTTGTGAGCTGAACTTCTGTCCTGCACCCGCCCTGGACCTAGAACCACCACCTAAAAAAGACCTATAGCATTAGGAAACAGTCAGGCCTTCTATATCCTCTGGCGAGTAAGGCTCTGTGTCTGCCTCATTCTCCTCCTCCATCACTGCCGGGACCTGCTGCTACAGAGAGTCTAGCGCTTGTTCCAGTAAAAATATGACCACAATGGTCATGCTGACAATGCCATTGCCTTGACTGACCATTTTTGTTGCGTCTTCAAAACTGTCAAGGATGTTGCAGAGATACCTCAACTGCCTCCACTCTCTGTGGCATAAGACCCCGAGGTACACATCACTGCTCGACAGGCCATGCGACACTTCATACTGCATAATGGCATTACACTGCTGCCACAATCGCTGGAGCATGTGAAGGGTGGAATTCCAGCGTGTTGCCACGTCAACAATGAGACGGTTGGCGGGGAGGCCAAGATGACGCTGCAGTGCTACCAGTCATGCCAAAGCAGGGTGCGAACGCTGGAAGTGTGAGCTAAGACCTCGAGCCTTCCTCAGCAGACAGTTAAGACCCAGGTAGTGCTTGAGAAATTTCTGCACAACCAGGTTCATGATGTGTGCCAGGCAAGGAATGTGCGTAAGTCTACCGATCTTAAGGGCAGCAAGGAGATTTTTCCCATTGTCGCACACCAACTTGCCTGGCGCCAGGTTCTTAGCACCCAGCCACTGGTCGGTCTGAGTGTGCAGAGTCTTCCACAGCTCTTGACCTGTGTGACAGTCTCCAAGACACATTAATTTGAGCACGGCCTGATTTAGCTTGGAACGTGATGCTATCCGTCGAGGTTGGGGATCTGGACTCTGCACCATCCCAGCAGTGTGGAAGAGTGTCCGCTGAGCCCGAGACCCATCATCACCAGAGGCACTGTCATCCACCCAACTCACCCAGTGAGCAGCCAGTGAGATGTATCGCCCTTGACCGTGCTTACTAGTCCATGTGTCTGTAGTGATATGGACTTTGGTGGATACAGATGCAGCCAACACGCTGGAGATCTTTTCTGCCATGTGACTGGCCAGGGCAGGGATCGCTTTTCTGGCAAAGAAATGCCTGCTCAGCATCTGATTTTGGGGGCATGCCAGAGCCATGACTTTGCGGAACTCATCTGTGTCCACCAGGCGGAAAGGCAACATTTCCAAAGGCCAAAAGCCTGGCAATGTCAACATTCAGGCTTTTGGCTTCCTCTTCCTGACATCATCAAGCTGCGAGCGAGAAGTCACAGGCACTGCGAGGCATTGCTGACCACTCGAAATTTCTGCGGACGGACCAGCTTCCTTCTCCTTTGTGGGCATCAGCGATTGGGCATCAGAGCAGACAAAATCATAAATATAGATATAGCAATCCGACCAAAATTAAAGATAAAACTCACGTTTATTAGAAATCTTCATTTCAAGTAAAACAGTTGATCAGACAGGGGGCGTCTCCAGCTTCCGCAGGAGGGTGACGCCCCCTGTCCATACTGCTTTCACTAGGCTACATGCGTTCGCATGATACTACATTGGAAAGGACTGAACTGCATGTGGATACTGCTGTTGCAGATCACTAAATGGATTACAAGTATGTCTGATCAACTGTTTTACTTGAAATGAAGATTTCTAATAAACGTCCATTTTATCTTTAATTTTGGTCGGAATGCTATATCTATATTGAAGACGGTACAATAGGAGATGTGCCACATCCAGACCGTTGGTACACGAGGCAGCATATATTAAATATTAGCCCAGGTATTACTGTATCAGACAAAATCATCCTCTTTGGCCTCTTGATCTTTTGAAATGCCTTCTGACCCCAACCGCATTGTGTGATCAAAGAACTCTTCAGAACATGAATTATCTGAAGCAGTCTGTATATTGGATGACATTTGGCCTTCAGGTTGGACTGATGATGATGAGGACATTTGTGCCTTTGACTGAGAGGAAGAAGAAGTAAAACTGTGAATGACGATGTACTTGTGTCACGTCAGAGAGGGTGCAGTGGGCCCTGACTGTACCCAGCCCACTGTCCCTGCCTACTTGGCGTGCTGCCCTAGATGGCAGACCCCAACGGGACGACAGTCCCTACGCTGTTAAGTGCAGGGCCGTCAGGGAAAAACCAAGTGTCAAACAGTCCAAGTCGGCAACGGTGAGGTAACGGATAAGCCAAGAAATGTGAGGCAAACGAATGGTCAAAAACAAGCCGGAGTCCAAACATGGTGAGGAGCACAGTACAGAATTAGAGGCAACAAGCGAGGTCAAGAAACGGGCCAAGGTCAGAAGCACAGGAAGACAACAGCAAAACAGAATAACAGGGAAAACGCAAGGGAACACCTTTGACAGGCAAAGCCTGGAGGAACTGAGGAGGTTTAAAAGGTCTGCCCGGACACCGCCCCCGCAGCAGATTGGTGCGGCATCCAGGCCCTCCGATTGATCCTGAGAGCTATCACTCCTGGCTCAGGAGCAGCACTTCTCCCCGGGTGTGGTCCGAGGCCAGACTTAACCCCTGCAGGTTGTTGCATAAGACAGGTGGAAGGCTGCCCGGACGGATGTATCCTGACAGCTCGCTTGTGTGTCGTCTAGAGCACTGGAAGGAGTGCCTTGTCTCATACAAGGCTCTCCATGACCTCTCCCCTCCATACATCTCTGCCCTAATTTCCAAATATCTCCCCTCACGCACTCTCCGCTCCGCACAGGACCTTCTCCTCTGCTCTCCCCTTATCAGCTCCTCGCACAACCGTCTCCAAGACTTCTCCCGTGCTTCACCCACACTCTGGAACTCACTGCCCCAACACATCAGACTCTCCTCCACTTTCACCAGCTTCAAAAGCAACCTGAAAACCCATTTCTTCAGGCTTGCCTATAACCTTCACTAATCTTGTCACTACTTCCTCCACAGACATGTCTGCCCCTCACCTCCTGTCTCATTCCCCCTCCTTGTAGATTGTAAGCCCTTGCGGGTAGGGTCCTCTCTCCCTCTGTCGTGCCAATTGTCATTATCCCTTATCACTGTACTCGTTTGACTTATGTAATGTATGTAACCCCCTCGAATGTACAGCGCCCTGGAATCAATGGCGCTTTAAAATAAATAATAATAATAATAATAAATACCTCTAGCTAGACGACCTACACCCCTCCTTGCTTACTTACCACCTTTAGTTTGCTCCATGTTCAAAAAGATAAATATTAAAATGTAAAGATTTGTTCACGGTCTCTTATTGAATAACTGTACTCCAAAGACTGCAAATCACAACTGCTCTTAATTTGTGAATAGGATTAGAAATAGAGTTTTTTCTATGGAATATCTATGAAATGGGGTCTTATGGAAGAACCCTGACAGCAAATCAACAGTGTTCTGAAATACCTATACTTTGCAACTAGCAAATAGGATTATAAACAGATTTTTTTCTATGAAATATCTGTGAAATGTTGTCTTATGGAAGAACCTTGCCAGCAACACTGCAAAACAGAACTTTTGTGGAATCCCAAAAATTTGCAGCAAGAAAATAGTATTACAAATAGATTTTTTTCTATGGAATATCTGTTAACACTGTCTTATGGAAGAAAACAGGAGAAATGAACTTTTGAGCACTCTGAATAAAGATGGGAAAAATGCAGCCAGCTATACAAAACTACACACTATACAAAAGCTATACAAAACTTCCTAACTCCCTAACTATTGATGTGTATGATTCCGTTAGGCTAGCTGTCCCCCCCCCCCACACCTCCCCAACTAATCTAACTAGCAGCATTTCCCATCTAAAATCACTAGAAAATGGCCTTTCTGTCTGCTAGCAATCAAGCACACACAGGCAGCAGTGTATTCAGTACAGAGAGTAAGGTTGAAATGGCGTTCAACGGGACATACAGAGACAGACACATACGACGGTCATGTGATTTTAGCAGCCAATGAGATCCCTACACCCCCAGTGGTCACCTTTTTGTACCCCCCCCCCACCCCCACTGAGCTCCTCACTGGCCAAGCTGGCCAAAACTAAAGGAAGCAGCTGCAAATGGCACTGAACGCATGTCCTGAACCTGAATTTTACCGAACTTGCGGCAAAAAATTCAGTTCGGCTCGGGTTCGGAAACACAATAGGCATATTGTGAAGCTTAAAAAATAATCACATCATGCCCTCAAGTGTGCTGCAAAAATTGTTGTATTTGTCAATAGCATTTTATAAAACTCTGTTTACTAGCATTGTACTGAAAATCTATTGTGGATTTTAACATACTTTTAATGGGCTGCCATAGACTTTGATGGCATATCGATAGGATATGTCATCAAAGTCTGATGGTGCAGGAAGTGTTGGATTGAGGTGCCTGGAGTTGATTCTTGGAGTCTATTTTAAAGCGACTGTGCAAATACTGCACTTACCTCTCTTCCTATACCTTTTTCCCTGAAAAGCAGACCCAGGCCTGTTATTCTCAGTGGCTCATTATGCCCAGGGGCTCACAAGGGTTTTCTCCTGCTCCCATGTGGGCCACTCCAAGCCATAGGTAGGACCTGCACCTAACTTGGAAACTGGTCCATGAAACTGTTGGCTTGAAATGGAGAGCCAGTCATGCTTGTTCTCAACTCTCCATTATATTCTATGGGAGTTCTGAGCACAACCCAAGTGAAGTGTTTGTAACTCACATACAACAGAATGGAGAGTCATGCGCAAGCATGAATGGCTCTCCATTCTGATCCAACACTTTCTGGGGCCTGTTCCTGAGATAGGTGTTGGTTCCCTATTGATATGCCATCAAAGTCTTAACTAGAAACATTCCTTTAATATTTCATAAAGGGAATTCTTACAAAACAGACTGAAAGCAAGGGTCATTCTTCACCAGCCAATGACCTAAGGTCAGGGGCTATTTGGGGATCACCTTCCCAGCAACCCTTGCCCATTTGTTGGTGTCCGTTTTTTTTCATGTTTGCCATTCCTCTACCACTGTTCTCCTATTGTCTACCTTCTGCTATGCCCCTGATCTTCCTGTGTCCTGCTAACCCTGACCTTCCTTCCTGTAATCCTTCCCCTTCGATTTCGGTTCGCCGTAGGTTACGCCAACCCTACGTGGTGACCTGTGGATCCACCTTCCATCCTCAGTTTCATTGGGACTCTGGTCCTGATGTGGTAATTATTTCAAATATTCTCAGTACACAATCTATAGCGCTGACGCTTGAGCAATACAACTGGGCCATGGATCACTGCTGCCAGACACAGAGAGCCTTGTGGTTGAAATCATGTGCCAAGGCACTGGTCAAGAGCAGCTGTTTCAGATGTTACAGAACCTGACGGCTCAGCTCCCAGAAGCTCCTGCTGCCCTGGCTACCTTGCCTGCCTCCGTTCCGGTACCCGTTCCAGTTCCAGCGTTGCCAAGCAGCTCCTCTCTGCACCTGCTACTACCTCCGAATTACAGTGGGGATCCCAATGAAAGCCAAGATTTTCTGAACCAATGTATGATTCATTTGTACAGTTCAGGACCCTGTCCTCTGAGTTGTCATGGAAAAACAAGGCTTTGGTTGGAACCATCTGGGGGGGTCTAGCCGGTCGCATCAAGGACGAACAAGTGGGGCATGGATGACCTTGTCACTTTGCAGAACGTCAAAAGGAAAAGGAAGTTCTTCAACAATGAGAAGCCTTTCAACCTAGCATAGGTCCTCGCCTGGCACCTGACAATTGAAAAGAACTCCTGCAAGAAGATAGAGCCCATCTGTCCAAGGAGGAAAAGACCCGCTGTTGTCCTAAGTAACCGCGTAGAGTACGGTGGATCCTCTGGTCACCTGGTCACCGAGTAGCGATGGCGTAGCCTACGCTGGGGAGCGGAGTCTAGGGGGCCCCTTGTCTTCACTGGTGCCTGCCGCAAAGCAGGAAGTGCTTTGCTGTAGGGAACCCTCAGGTTGCTACCCCTGACGCAGGTACAAGTGATGGCAGCTGAAGCATGAGGCGTAGACCACAGGAGCCGCATCAAGATGAATGGACTGGCAAGCAGGAACAGCAAAAACAGCAGGTAGCAATTGTAAGTAGACAGGCTAGCTGTAAGCAAGAACAGCATATGGTAACATATTAGGATTCACTAGGGTATGCACAGCAGTGCGTAACAAGGGAATGGACACCAACAACTGAGCACAGAGAGCAGGAAACACTGGCCCTTTAAATCCAGAGTACTGGTGCACATGCACCCCTAGAGGCTGGTAGGGAATGTGGGGCAGCCGGGGAGGAAGCAGGACGGGACCGGGTGAGTACACGCGGAGCGGGAGGCAGCAGTGGGCGCAACCAGAAGCCCAGACCGCAGTGTGGGAATGCTGGCAGCCGGGTAACGGACGTGCCCACAGTCTGGAAGTCAAACCGCGGCATGAGCCGTTACATCCGCAGATGAACCCTGGGCCTGTGCCTTTATTGTGATGCCCAGGAACACCTGCTGTGGGATTGCCCAATCCATCTGGGAAACTCCAGAGCCTGGGTTTCGTGAGGAGAGACAAACCTTGGTGAGGAATCTTCCTCTCCTCCCTTTATGTGACTAAGGAAATCCTTGGGTAATGCCTCCCATGTTGCCGGTCATTCTGGTTTCTGCAAGTCCCTTGACCTGATCTCCCGACACTACCGGTGGCCTACCCTCTCCCAAGATATTAAAGACTTTGTGGCTACATGTTCCAACTGCGCCCAAAATAAGAGCTCCCATCTGCAACCCGCTGGTTTCCTGGTGCCCCTACCAGTGTTAGAAGTACCATAGATCCAGGTCGTCATGGACTTTGTGACTGAGGTAGAACCTATTACCTCATTGACTGAAAAGGCTTTGGTCCTGAGAAAAGGTTCTGGGAGCCGCAAGAAAACATCATCGCTCCCACACTTATCCAACATTTTTGCAGGCTTCAATAAGAGAGGCCCTAGATAGGGGGTACCGTAATGCCACACATCGTGGTCCAACATCTAGACCGCGGTCGCGCTTGTTTTCTGATGCATGGGACGGGTACCGCCACAGTCAGGGCTTCTGGCTCCCTCAGTTTTCTGTGTGGGTGTGTCCTACTCCTTGTTTTGCAGGTGGGCTTTCCAGCTGCCCCTTGCTCGGACTTCCTCTAGACACGCTGCCTCTTCTGACCACCAGGGGCATGTGCTGTTCCCTTCCCAGCAACCTGTGCCCAGTTGTTGGTGTCCATTTCTTCATGGTTGCCACTCCTGTGCAGTCTCTAACATTGTTCTCCTACTGTCTACCTTCTGCTACGTTCCTGATCCTGCCCGTGTCCTGCAAACCCTAATCTTCCTGTCTGTGACCGGTTTTTGTGCCTGCCAGATTCCATGTACTATACCTCCGTCTGTCACCGCTAGGAAACTATGTCAAGGGTAGTGACCTGGGGGTTCCCTGCACCAAGGCCCGTCTGGCGGACTACGGTGAAGTCCAGAGGCCCCTTAGACTCCACTCCCCGGTGTAGGTTAAGCCGCGGTGACCTGCGGATCCACCTTCCAACCTCAGTGTCATTGTGACACTGGTCCTGATGTGGTAATTATTTCAAACATTTTCATTCTCTTATCGGTACACAATCTATAGCTCTGACGCTTGAGCTAAGGAAACAATGTCACAAAGTCTCTGTCAGCCTTTTCACCATGGGTGCAATGTCAATCAGTCTCAGTATCTGACCCTTGCAACAAGGGTATATTGTCAAACTCCGCTGCACCACTGCTTGTCATTCTGATGTTTATACCAAATAGCTTTCTGCCATCAGTTGCTCTCACTAGTGCTCACTTTTTTCTTAGTAGGTTTACTGCTAACTTACAGAGCCCGCCTGCGTATTGAGCTTAGTGTTCTCTAGAGCCACAGGTTTTTCTCAAATCTCATGTTACCCAGTACATCTCTTACTTGTCCATCTCTACTGCACTGCTGCACCAGGACCTGCTTGTCCCACACAGTCTAAGTCATATATTCATCACTTAACAGAAACCAAAATGCTTGGGGACTCACAAACCTGGTGATGCAACCATTTATCTACATCTATGTAGAGGGCTCCTCTTGCTGGTCTTATTTATCTCCCTTTTGGCAATCATGAGGAGGAATAAGTTGATGGAAACTGAACAGAACCTGCATCAAACAGTACAATAATATAACTTAAGTTACAATTCACATTATGTCTTTCTGTGTCCTCCAACAGAAGGCACATGGTTAGCATTAAACATCATAATTTAAACATTTCTTAGTCCCAATACTTTTGTGATAAAACTGGGTTACACTTCACAGTCTCTGTGGGGTTCTTGCAGTCCTCTATTCACCCCATTTTCACCCTCCTCACATGGAGATATACTATAACAAGCATAATTGTCCAGTCATAAATAATCATTTGTAAGTCAATATGTACAAGGGCTAATTACTTGCTGTTTATTTTCCTTAGAAATAAAAAAAGTTGAAAAGCCACACAACCATAAATAAAAACTATTAAAATATAACATATTAAAAAAAGTAAAAACAAATGTAGAGTGCACTCTTTAAAGATATGGATTCAACACCCATAATACATCACCAAATTCCAAAAAGAAGGCGAAGCAGCACATGTATAGAGTAGAGTATCAAAAACTTTAATCATCCAAGTTTCTAAGCAACATTTCCACTACTCTTTGAAGCCATATTTGAAAATGACTCCAAAGATAAGCTGAAATGGTGCTAAAAACAAGGGTAATTGAAGGTTTGGATATTCTACTCCAAGGATGTGCTGCTTTTTCTTCCTTCATAGACTTATATAGTATGGTTGAAAAAAGGCAAGAGTCCATCAAGTTCAGTCAAGGGTGGTGAAAGAGGTGGATAAAGGGAATAGAGAATTTTTTTTTCTTTAATTCTTTTTCAACACGCTTTATTGAATCAGCAATAAACAATACATAGTATGCACATGTAGGCTCGTAACTTACATTAAATTGTATAAGCAAATAAACATGATGAATAGCAAAGTATAATCTTCCAATGATTCTTTCACAGCTATAATAGGGAATTTTTAATGTCAGGGCTAGGCGGCGATCAGCCTGCAGGGAGCACCAGTCTGCAGCAGCTGGTTTGCGACCCCACCCTGAAAAACAGTCTGCTTCAGCTCTGTGAGTGACAGAGGCTCAGACACTCTGGACAGGGGGCGTGTCGCAACAGCCAATGGGAGGACCCGGAGGCCACTCCAATCAGCTACAGGGGCGATATCCGGGAACCAAATTTAAACTCCCTGCAGGCTGAGTGTGGTGCCTGTAATATTTCCTGGCTGCTTTGCTTTCCTGTGTTCTTCTATTTACTGATTGCTTTATATGTGTACCAGACCTTGGCTCGTTTACTGACCCCGGCTTGTCATCTGATTTCGTACCTCGCTCCCGTTCATGTTTTGACCTCGGCTTCTTTACTGTTTCTTCTTTTGGTTCTGTTTTGTGGCTTGGCGTTTTTGACTTGTTATTGATCCGGACTGTCTGACTCTTCTTTCTCCTGATGGCCCAGCACTCTAGCTGCGCAGGGACTGTCGCCCAGTTGGTGGCTGCCGCCTAGGGCAGCACGTCAAGTAGGCAGGGACAGTGGGCTGGGTTCCAGTTAGGGCTCACTATACCCCCAATTGGCATGACTTTATCACAGGCCGAAACCGTCACTGCTCTCCACTCGCTATGAACCCTATGACAGCTCTGGTAGAGCAAATGCAGGGGCTTACCCAGCTAGTTCAGGATCTGGTGCTGAGGGTACAACAGCAGGAGACTATCCCAAATCAGAGTGTTTCTGTATTATCTGCCCCCCCCCACTGTGGAACCCCCGATTCAGTTGCCAGATATATTCTCAATCAACAGAAGGACCTTCTTGGCATTTAGGGAAGGATGTCACCTATATTTTAGGCTCCACCCACATACCTCAGGCAATGAGGAACAGAGGGAAATCGTTATGTCCCTTCTTCAGTGGCCTTCGTCCATGCATAGATTACCGTGAACTGAATAAAATAGTAAAAAACAAATACCCTTTACCCTTGATCCCTGATTTGTTCAATCAAATCCAGGGAGCAAAGTGGTTTTCCAAGTTGGATCTTAGAGGGGCCTATAACCTCATCCGTATCCGAGAAGGGGATGAGTGGAAAACTGTGTTTAACACTCCTGAGGGTCATTTTGAATATCTGGTTATGCCATTCGAGATGTGTAATGCTCCCGCGGTGTTCCGGAACCTGGTTAATGATGTTTTCCGTGAACTCATTGGTTGTTGTATGGTTGTTTACCTGGATTACATTTTAATCTATTCGGATGATTGGTCATCGCACGTTAAACACGTACGTCAGGTATTGCAAATCCTGAAGGAAAATAGTTTGTTTGTCAAGCTTGAAAAATGTGTTTTTGGAGTGCAGGAGGTACCTTTTCTTGGGTATATACTGACTCCCAACTCATTTCATATGGACCCCTGTGAAATTCAAGCTATTCTTGATTGGGTCCGCCCTGCATCCCTGAAGGCCCTACAGCAATTCCTAGGGTTTGCTAATTACTATTGTAAATTTATTCATAATTTTTCTTAGTTCGGCCGTTGACTGACATGACTAAAAAGGGGGTGAAATTCAGTAGCTGGCAACCGGAGGCCGTTGAGGCATTTGAGAAACTTAAGCAGTGTTTTGTATCAGCTCCTGTGTTGATTCAAGCAGATCATATTAAACCCTTTGTCGTCGAGGTTGATGCTTCGGAGTATGGTGCTGGGGCTGTCCTGTCTCAGGGATCCGCTGCTATGACTAACCGTGCCCTCGTGCCTTCTTTTCCGTAAATTTTCCTCGGCTGAAAGGAATTATGACGTTGGGAATTGGGAATTGTTGGCTATTAAGTAGACCTTTGAGGAATGGCGCCACTTTCTCGAAGGTGCCGAGCATCAAGTCACGGTCCTTACTAATCATAAGAACCTCCCCTTTTTAGAGAATGCTAAAAGGTTGAAACCACGTCAGGCACGTTGGGCATTACTTTTTACGCGCTTTAACTTTGTTGTTACTTACAGACCTGGTTCTAAGAATGTTAAAGCTGATGCGCTGTCTGGAAGCTTCTGTGATAGCCATGCATCCCAGGAGGATCCGGTACCTATATTGGCCAAGGAGACTGTTGTCTCAGCCATTTCCCCTGATTTAGCCACTGAGATTAAGACCCATCAGGAGATGAGACCTGCCAATTGTTCTGTTTCGAAGGTCTTTATCCCCACTCATTTTCGGCTACAATTATTAAAAGAATTTCCTGATTCCTCTGTTATCTAGACATCTTGGAGTGTCTGGCACAAAAAGACTGATTTCTCGTATTCACTGGTGGCCGTCATTGTCTCGTGATGTTGAGACCTATGTGGCATCTTGTGAAGTCTGCGCTCGGGCAAAGGTTCCCAGAACTCGTCCTCCTGGCGAACTTTGCCCTCTACCTGTACCTGAACGTCCGTGGACATCTCCATGGATTTTATGACGGACCTTCCTATTTCGGAGGGCAAAATAGTTATTTGAGGGTTCGTGGACCGTTTCAGTAAAATGTGCCATCTTGTTCTTTTAAGGGGGTTACCATCATCCAAAAAACTTGCTGAACTTTTTATTAAACAAACTACATGGTTTACCTGAGAATATTGTTTCTGACAGAGGGGTTCAGTTCGTTTCTCGATTTTGGAGAGCCCTCTGTAAGGCTCTGGGTATCACCCTGTCCTTCTCCTCTGCCTTCCACCCAGAGACCAATGGGCAGACATAGAGGATAAACCAAATGGTAACACAAAAACTTCATTGTTATGTATCTGATTTGCAGGCAGATTGGGTTAAGTACTTACCTTTGACAGAATTTGCAATTAATAATCAGGATAGTAGCTCATCTGGTACCTCACCATTTTATTGCAACTATGGGTTTCACCCAAGACATACGTCATTTTCCAGTGCTACGTCTGATCACAGCAGGGTGGATGTTATCATTAAAGATCTGTTCACAGTCTGGGCCCAAGTTCAGAAGAACTTGGTTAATACCCAGAACATACAGAAGAAAAATTGCGATAAACGATGCCTTTGTTCCAGAGGGTTTGCTGTGGGAGATAAAGTACGGTTATCTCGGTTTGGTCCATTGTACGGTTTGGTCCATTGGTGCAAATTTCAATGACTGCAGATTACCTTAATTGTAGTTAAAAGGTGGTCTGGAACAACCTTTGTTCCATTGAAAGCTCAGCCAATTGCTCCCTCTTTAATTCTATACACTGTAGCTTGTCTTGTTAGATTGACTGCTTTGTACTTGCACAGACCCAGCACAAATACAACTAAAAGTCAATATATGTTAAAAAAAATTCCTTCTACACACATACAGTGGGGAAAACCGTATGTAGTCAGCCACCAATTGTGCAAGTTCTCCCACTTAAAAACATAAGAGGCCTGTAATTGATATCATAGGTGACCCTCAACTATGAGAGACAAAATGAGAAAACAAATCCAGAAAATCATAGGGTCTGATTTGGAAAGAATTTATTTGCAAATTATGGTGGAAAATAAGTATTTGGTCACCTCCAAACAAGCAAGATTTCTGGCTCTCACAGACCTGTAGCTTCTTCTTTAAGAGGCTCCTTTGTCCTCCAATCATTATCTCTAGTGATGGCACCTGTTTGAACTTGTTATCAGTATAAAAGACACCTGTCCACAACCTCAAATAGTCACACTCCAAACTCCACTATAGTGAAGAACAAAGAGCTGACGAAGGACACCAGAAACAAAATTGTAGCCCTGCACCAGGCTGGAAAGACTGATTCTGCAATAGGCAACTTGGTGTGAAGAAATCAACTGTGGGAGTAATAATAAGAAAATGGAAGACAAACAAGACCACTGTAAATCTGCCTCGATCTGGGGTTCCATGCAAGAGCTCACCATGTGGGGTCAAAATTATCACAAGAACAGTGAGCAAAATCCCCAGAACCACATGGGGGGTGGGAGGGGGGCCTAGTCATTACCTGCAGAGAGCTGGGACCAATGTAAAAAACCCTACCATCAGTAACACACTACGCTGCAAGGGACTTGGATCCTGCAGTGCCAGATGTGTCCCTCTGCTTAAATCTGGGCCGTCTGAAGTTTGCTAGAGAGCATTTGGATGATCCAGAAGAATATTGGGAGAATGTCATATGGTCAGATGAAACCAAAGTAGAAGTGTTTGGTAGAAACACAACTCATCGTGTTTGGAGGAGAGAGAATGCTGAGTTGTATCCAGAGAACACCATACCTACTGTGAAGCATGGGAGTGGCAACATCATGCTTTAGGGCTGTTTCTCTGCAAAGGGACCAGGATGACTAATCCGTGTACATGAAAGAATGAATGGGGCCATGTATCATGAGATTTTGAGTGCAAACCTCCTTCCATCAGCAAGGGCATTGAAGATGACACGTGACTGGGTCTTTCAGCATCACAATGATCCCAAGCACACCACCAGGGCAACGAAGGAGTGGCTTCGTAAGAAGCATTTCAAGGTCCTGGAGTGGCCTAGCCAGTTTCCAGATCTCAACCCCATAGAAAACCTTTGGAGGGAGTTAAAAATCCGTGCTGCCCAGCGACAGCCCTAAAACATCACTGCTCTAGAGGAGATCTGCATGAAGAAATGGGCCAACATACCAGCAACAGTGTGTGCCAACCTTGTGAAGACTTACAGAAAACGTTTGACCTCTGTCATTGCCAACAAAGGATCTATAACAAAGAACTGAGATGAACTTTTGTTATTGACCAAATACTTATTTTCCACCATAATTTGCAAATAAATTCTTTACAATTCAGACAATGTGATTTTCTCATTTTGTCTCTCATAGTTGAGGTCTACCTATGATGTCAATTACAGACCTCTCATCTTTTTAAGTGGGAGAACTTGCATAATTGGTGGCTGACTAAATACTTTTTTCCCTACTGTACTGGGCCAAGTGAGCCTCATTAAATTGGTAACTAGGGTTGTACTTGATTCAGGGCATACAGTACTGCTGATTTTCTAGATGTTAGCCAGCTAAGTATTATATACTATAAATTTATAAAGAGATCACTGACCATATCCATTATCTCCATTTCATTCTAGATAACCAGCACTGCATCTCACATCATCGGTTACTCTGTAATGAAGCAGAACATTGAAGTAAGGAGCCTGGCAAATCTTAACTGTCTGTAACAAATACCATGCTAGTGTGCGGTAATATAAAGCAAACAGACATTGTGATATTTTTAAGGAACCACGCCCAGCTTTTTCCTACTCATATTAGTTAAGCAGTGATTAAATATGACTCACATCCCATGAGACAACTTTATGCTGAACTGTATTGTTGAGGTTGGCATGTTTAGCCAGTAGTAACTGTCTATACCTACTGTATACTTTTTTTCAGACACCACAAACAGGGAAGTTACATAAAGCACAGCGAAAAAATTCAATACACGTTTAGTAAATCTTTATCTATTTGCAGCTTCTCAGTAAAAGGACCCTGAATGAAAGGCAAGTTATGTAAAATCGGACGTTTCTAGAAGTAATTGATGTATTTATGCGTTTAATATATACTCTGATGTTCATAACTGCAGTGGTGAACTTCCTAAGGCTGTGATTGGCTGAACAGGAATTTGCCGTGTGACTTTACGATACAAAGGAGATTAGCAGGGATCAGAGGCTTTGTACCAGTTCATATTGGATTGTAAAATAAAGAAACAATGAATGTAGACGCCACTGTACACAACACCACTCTTAGGAGCAAGAACACCTTCTCTCTAGCGCGTGAACAGCTGGCCTTTTATTCACACATGCTTGAATGCTATTGGCAGATACTTAAACAGTTACTATGATTTCCTCTTCTTTCTTTTAGACTAATATATATCTATGTGTTATAAGAAAAACTTTGGGCTGTGCACAATAAATAAGTACAGTACCAGAACCAAACATAGTAAATACGTATAATATCTGAATCAAGCCCAGTTAATAAATACAGTACCAGAACTGAAAGCTAGCTCAGCAGAAAGATACATTGTAAAATCAGTTCACCCCCTGTTGTATTAGGGCATGTCCCCACGGCACGGGTTTTCGGCCGGTCTTTTTGAGCCGGTTTGCGGCTTTTCAGACCACCTGAAAAACTGGCTGAAAATGAGCACAATGGTGCTCTATGGAAAACCCGTGCAGCAGTCCCCACTGCACGGATTTTCGGTCCGGCGGTTTTTCCGCCCGCGGTTCAGCCGCAAAGCATTCTACAAGCACAATCTTCTGTCCGGTTTCCGGACAGAATCTGTGCAAGCCAATGTGAAGGGGGAGGGCTTTTCTCCGCTCATCGCGGAGAAAAGCTGTACCCCCCGCGGCCGTGGGGACGGCCGCAAAACAGGACAAATACCGGTATTTGTCCTGTGCCGTGAGAACGCGCCCTTACACTTGTTGTTTTTATCATGTAAAGCATGAACAACAAAGATTTGGTAGGAGCGGTTTCTAAAAATCCTTCTATCCAACATATTGCTTCAATGCATACAGTAAGTACAGTACTGATGAGACACAGTCAATATAAACATTTACATCCAGTGACTCACCACATACCTCTCAAGTGTCTCTATTTTGGAGGGACAGTCCCTATATTTAACCCTTGTCCCTCTTTGCTCTATAAATGTCCCTCTTTTACATTTGGGAAATTTGATTTGCATCAATAAACTAACTTGCTTTAAAAAGTATCTGATTGCTCCCTAGCTGTATATTACATAACTACTTACTTAATATTTCATCATTGAATTACAAAATATCAAAAAACTTGCTGTGTATGTGTATGGGCGTGGTTAGAGGCGTGCCTTGGTGTGATGTCATGTGTTTGGATGTGGTTAGAGGTGTGGCCTGATGTGTCCCTCTTTGCAATCTCGAAAAGTTGGGAGGTATAACTCACAGGTAGATATAGTGGTTACAAGCACCAGCGCTGGTGATATGGCAGAGTGAGCTGAGATTCCTGTCTTTAAAAGCAAATACAATTGAAAATAGAGTCCACCATCCTATAAAACCATGCCAATGGCATTACTAGTGAAAATGTGTCGGTCACCAATCTGTATTGTATATCCATTGTGGTTTTAAGGATATGGAACGCAGGACTGTAAATGTAAAGTAGTTAGTGTTCAACTAGTAAATTTGGTGTGCGATCAAAATAACTTAAAGGGGTTTTGCCACGATGTAATGTTGACGTGGGATCCTCCTAAATGGGTATTTAATCACTTTTCTAAATATATGTGATTACAAAAAGTGAAGCCTGTGAGCGCTACAGCATTGCTCAGTCCCCCTTAGTTACCTGAAAGTTTACATTAGAAGCTGATAGGGAGCTGATCTGGCTGTGCTTGCGTGTTTGCACTTCTTATCTGATGACAGGGAACATGAATGAGCTTGCAAGGGGCTGGGGAGAAAGTGTAGTGTATGAGTCTGTCTGTTGTATAGAGAATCCACTGTTGTAATGTTATAATTTGAGTAAACTTTTGAGATGCTCACTTCTTCCTCACTCTCTGCTCACCCCCTCACTCTCACCCCTGCAGTGTTCATGACTCAGCATGATTTGTTTATATTCTCCCCTGAGCTGATAAGGAGGTAAGGAACTTACTTCGTGGCAAAACCCCTTTAACACACAGGTATTGAAGTCTTAACAACTGACAACAAAAGTGAGTGCACCCGTTAGTGAAAATGGACAAATTGTGCCCAAAGTGTCAATATTTTATTTGGCCACCATTATTTTCCAGCACTGCCTTAATTCTCTTCGGCATGGAGTTCAATAGAGCTTCACAGGTTGCTTATGGAATCCTCTTCCACTGGTCCATGACATCACAGAGCTGGTGGATATTAGAGACCTTGGGCGACACGTATGTATTTTGGCACTTAGGCACGATTTTTTTTGCGCACATTAGTAGTGTAGAATGTGCCTAAATCTATGAACCTGTTCTACTGCGGGTCATAGATTAACACTTTCTAGCTACAAATTAACAATTCTGGCTGATTCCGCCTGGATTTGCCATTCAAAAGACATAAATGTGTAGATTCATACGGTTGTAGTGCGATATGCCTCCAGCACTCCCCCTGATCTCAAAGCATTACAAAGTGCTGCGGGTGCTTCATCATGCGCCTAATTTTGGAGTGTGCATGATTAAAAATATAGTGAAAACGACTGCGCCAGTTTTTGGGTTGAAAAGGCGGCAGACTTCTGGCGCAGCCCCGTACATACATGTTGCCCCTTGTGCTCCTCTAGCTTCTGTTTGAGGATGCCTCACAGATGCTCAATAGGGTTTAGGTCTGGAGACATGCTTGGCAAGTCCGACACCTTTACCCTCATTTTCTTTAGAAAGGCAGTGGTCATCTTGGAGATGTTTTTGGGGTCATTATCCCCTGTGGTCCAGTTTTCAAAGGGAGGAAATCATGCTCTGCTTCAGTATGTCACAGTACATGATGAAATTCATGGTTCCCTTAATGAACTGTCGCTCCCCACAGTCAGGAGAATTCATGCAGCTCCAAACCATGACAGTCACCCCACTATGCTTAACTGTAGGCCTGACATCGTGTGAACCAAATAAGTTTATCTTGGTCTCATCAACCACAGGATATGGATTGTGAGATTTCTTGTGCATCATCTTTAGAAGAGGCTTCCTTCTGGGAAGAAAGCCATGCAGACAAATTTGATGCAGTGTGCGGCATATGGGCAGAGTACTAACAGGCTGACCCCCCCCCCCCACCTCCACCCATTTAACCTGCGGTAATGCTGGCAGCACTTATACGTTTATTTTGAAAAGAGAATCTGTGGATATGACACTGAGCACATGCTCTCAACTTCTTTGGTTGTCCGGGGCGAGGACCATTCTGAGTGGAACACGTCTTGCTAAACCGCTATATGGTCCCTGTCACTGTGCCGCAGTTTCGTTTCAGTCTGGTGGCAATCTTCTTATAATCAAGGCCATCTTTATGTAGAAAAACAATTCTTTTTTTCAGATCCTCAGACAGTTCTTTACCTTGAGGTGTCATGTTGAACTTTCAGTGACCAGAATGAGAGAATATGAGAGTGATATCACCAAATGTAACAGTCCTGCTCTCCATTCACAAATGAGACCTTGTAACACTAATGAGTCAACGGGGAGGGAAAATGGCAAATTGGTCACAATTTGTCCCTTTTCATATATGGCTATACTCACTTTTGTTGCCAGTGATTTAGATATTGATGTGTTGAGTTATTTTAATGGCACACCAAATTTACACTGTTATACAAACTGTACACTGACTTCTTAAAGGGGTTTTCTCACTACAAAGATCATACCTGTAATGATGTTGACAGTAAAAATAAGCACTTTTGCAATTGGTTTGCATTACCTATATCATTTAGTATAACTGGTATGAGCTGATCTGTGTGTCTCTAGAGCTAAATCAGCAGCCTGAGTTCGGGTTACACCCCCTTTGCTGTGATTGGCTGACTGATATTTAGTTCAGCCTGTTGGGACATGTCCCATGTGCGGGATACGCCCCCTGTGCTATGATTGACTGCCTTGCACTCTGTGATGGCTGTGTCTGTATAATAAAGGCTGTCTGAGCTCCTCTCTATGCTTTCTCCTAGTGATGGCTCCATGTGAAGGATCTGAGCAATTACTGAGTCTCTAGCTCCTAGATTCACTCTCCCCCCATATAACACAGCCTTATACAGTCTGCCCCCCTCTACCATCTGCCTGATAACAGAGGGGACAGCAGAGTGCAGATTAAAGACCAGAAAGCAAATAAATTCAGCCTACCATATACCTCGAATAGCTTCAAACCCCAGACCTCTCTATGAAACATACACCACTCAGCAGTCGTCCTCCTCTACGTGCAGGACCTTTGTTATATGATCCTTATATCACTAAAGGTCCTCCTGCAGCACTCCTATTTGTATTTTTGCATACATTTGTCCAAAAGTGCAGCAAAAATGCTGCAGTTTCAACATAAATTACATACACTGCAGCATTAAAATGTGATTCAACTTCAACGTCATGCTATCTATATTTTGCTATCTATATTTTGATTCTTAACACCAATTTGTGAATAGAGTAAAAAAAAATTATGTTTAAAAACGTTATTAAAAACGAAACTTTTTTAAAAAAATTGCGCTGTAACATCATTTTCTGTAACCAGTAACCTTTTTGTTTTTCCATCTATGGACCTTAGAGAGGGCACATTGTTTGTGGGCTAAAGTTAGTTTTTATCAGTACCATTTTGGGATACCATGTGACTTTTTGTTTAAAATTATCAACAAAAATGTAATTAGGCTTTTACGATACTGTTATTTTCTTTATTATTTTATTTGTAAAATAGCAAAATTGGGGTGTTTGGAACTTTTAATAGATTTTAATTTTTAAATTTTTTTTTTTTACTAGCACTCGTAGACTGCACTGATATACCGGTACATTGCAGGACAGTGTACTTATATTTCTCTCATAGTACATCATGCCTATGTCGGGGTATAATAGTAGTAGCAACATGGCCTTCATTTAAGCCCCAGCTGGCATTACAACTGTGTTCTTTTTGTGAGGGAGAGGGGAATGGCTTTAATCCTTTAGATGCTACAGCTGCTGCATCTAAAGGGTTTAAAGGCTGGGGTTGGAATTATATCCAATCCCAGCAGCTATCTGCAGGTATTTGCAGTGTTTATTATGTGCAATCTGTAGTATACAGGAGTTGATGGTATGGTATACTACTAAAGTTAAAATGTATTAAAATGTTTAATAATGTGTACTGCTATTTGCACTGTTTTCTATTATATTTGCACTAAGAATGTTCTAGAAATAACCCCTCGTTCACCCCTGTGTGCAGCCAGTAGCATCTGAGCATGTCTGTGAATCGTGTATAGGTGTGATGATTTTGCAGAAATGTAACCATTTACAGCTACTAGCTATTCAAGGCTTTGGCGGGAGAAACCATAACAACACAGGTTTGGTTTCCGATTAAAAGGTTATAAAAGATAGGTACTTTTAAGGTTCTGGGTCTCTCCAGGGGAGCTGGTCTCTCCAGGCCTTTCCTCTTAGAAGTGTATTATCTCTCACGCGAGTGGGGTCGCTATGGGTCTCTCCAAAGGATCTTATCTCTGCACTAATATCTACCTTCAGGGTATTAGTGTCTTCAACTGCTGAGTTCAGCTTTAACCCTATATTCCCTGGCCACATAGGAGTGGAAGCAGGAAAGAGTTAGCTCAGTGAGGGACTGGGTTTAGGAACATCACCCTGCCTCGGTCTACAGAGTAGCTGCAACAGGAAAGATGGATTTGTGTTATGAAGGATGTCCGTTGCCGTGTGCTGTAAATCTTGCCGGGTTGAAGTAAAGAGGCCTAAGATGATTTGAACCACCGTTAACTCCTTGTCTCCTGTTTGCTTTATTCTGCACCACACATCAAGGGCACCTCGCACACCATCTGACAAACGGATAGTTGAGGGAGAGACCACCAAAAGAGTGTGCCCTAGGGGAATAACTACCACCATCATCCACCGTGCAGACCCCCTCTTCACTGGTGCCGGGCGCCGGAAGAGCATGAGAGGTGCGGGTAGCGAAGTTTGTAGGCACTACAAGGAACAGGCCGGGGCCCGTGGCTCACTGTTCCCGCCACCCTCTCCTCTGCCTTCCTCCGTGCCGCTCCAGCTCACCACAAATCTGCTCAAGAACATGAGAAACATGCAGGAAGTTGCATCTAACTGTGTGGAGCCCCCTGCATAGAGGCAGAGACACAGATCACACATCCCTAAAGTACATCTCTAGATGGAACATACCAAAGAAAGAAATGAGAGAAAATCGATCAAAACTCTGATGTTGGTAAATTGTGCAGTGTGGATCCATAGGATAGAAACCAATAGAAGAACAAAAAAAATCAATGTAACGAACCGCGCTATAACTGGTCTCTGGAGCCATTGTTATGGATGCCAACCCATTCGCTGCTGCATGTGGATCTTAAACTTCCTTTGTGCTGCCTGCCTGACCTTGGCCTGTCTTCGACTTTGAAAGGACTCTGCTTTCACAGACATTTTGCTTGCCTGTGACTACTCTTCTTGTCTGCCTTTAAAGTATCTAGCCTGCACATCAGCTATTGCCATAGGTGTCTGTGTCGAGAGTAGAGACCTAGGAGTTTCTTGCAACAGAGTTCAAGCCTCTTTGTGGGGGTTGAGGGTGAAGACAAGAGGTGCTTTAAAATCTGCTGCTTTGCATGGTTGTAATTAGTTCCATAAATGAACCAGTGGATCCACCTCCAACTCTGGTGATACGTTACAATGGATCCAAACTGTGATGCTGGAAGTAGTACATGCAGTATTTAAATATTTCATTTATAGCAGCATTGGGGGTTGTTGTAATGCAACAGTTGGGAAGTTACAGATTGGACATCAAGTGCAGAACCTAAAAGCCATTAAGCAGGACATTTCTCAAAATTTTGTGTAAGATATTAATGAACTGGGGGCATAAAAAGTATATAATTGTCTTTGTGAGAACTTTCTCCGACTTTCAGGCTTTATGAAATAACCAATTATTCATTGAGTTTTATTCACCATGTGGCAGGCCCTTCCCCAAATGATCATTCCTAACTACAGTCATTGGTACAGCCATTCACTTTCATCATTGTAGACAGCACATCCCATTTACACAAGAGGTGCTGCTGACAAATAATAGCTTTTACAACAGTATAAAACATGTGATCACTTGAGCTTGTTTCCTAGCTGATTACAGGACCTCTTAGAGGGTGTTCACATGGCGTCTTTTGGGCCGTATTTTTGCACATCATTCGGTCCTACTTTAGCTTCTTTGCAGACGTATGCGCGCCGGCAACTAGTTAAGTATAGGAGTCACAGATGCACCTTAGCCTATTGTGGAGCGTTTACGATGTCAAAATTATGTGCTTGCAAGTGTGTAATTTTAACAGCACTAGCAACCCATCTGCGGCACCCAGGGCCGGGACAAGGCATTTTGGTGCCCTAGGCAAGTACAGCCAATGGCGCCCCCCTTCCCCACCGAAAAAAAAAATGCCCCCCCCCCCCCCACACACACACACACTAATTCCTCTCACCCCTGCGCCAGGTCCTGTCCCCTAATTTTCTGCATTATTCCATATAGCTCCAGTCCAATCTCCTCAGCAGTCATGTTCAAGGGAAAATTTTGAAATTCAGCCCTGACAAAATTAGCTTTTTCAAAATCGCTCCTCTCCGTATGACAGTGTAATACATTACAAATAACAATTTACCAAAAAATTCACCGATACATGGAGCACATCTACCAGACGATGATTGTTACTAAAAACATCCTACAAAACCAAGACCCAAAACTATCACTACTAAAGGCTCAAAATAATCCTCCAGACCCTGACCGAATGCGCCCACACAGTTACATAAATTGTACATAACCACCGCCATACAGTGACCCAGATAGTGGTAATAAAGTTAAAGTTAGACGCTCTGCAGAAAATATAAGGGGGGATTACACTGCGTTACATTTAGTACCCACAGGAGACGTCTTTTCTGATCAGCGTCGTTTATTTCCCTTTTCTCTCATCCGGTCACACCTTCTTGCTGATTGCTCCCGGACAATACTCGTCCCTGCAGATTTGGGACACAAATATTTTGAATCCTCACATTTCAGCAACTCCATAATTTAGGTAATAAGTCCTCGTTAGACAGGTATATAGATATGCCCCCCCATCAGGAGGTATAGTTATTTCCCCTTGGGACAGTAGGTATATAAATATAGGGGCACTCAGGCAGGTATATAAATATGGTCACTCTCAGGCAGGTAAAATAGATTAGGGTCCCCTCCAGGCCAGGATATAATAGGGGCACCTCAGTGCAGGTATATAGATATGGGGCACTCAGGCAGGTTTATTAAGCATAGGGGCTCAGTCAGGATATGGGGGCACACAGGCGGGGAATATAACTAGGGGCCACAGGCAGGCGTATGGGGCTCAAGCGCCGTATAGGGGCTCAAGCGGGCCCATTATAGGGGCCACGGGACAGTATATAGGGGCACACAGGCCAGGCATTAATAGGGGCCACAGGCATTTAAAGGGGGCACACAGGCAGGCTTATAGGGCACAGGAGGCATTAAGGGGGCACACAGGGGGGTATTAGGGGGGCCACAGGAGGCATTAAGGGCCACCAAGGCATATTAGGGGGGCACACAGGCAGGATTATGGGGGGGCCAACAGGCAGGCTTTATAGGGGCACAGACAGTATTTTGGGGGCAAAACAGGCCACAGGCATTTAGGGGGGCTGCAGGAAATTTAGGGGCCACGGGCATTTAGGGTGCCACAGGCAGTATATGGGGGGCCACAGGCGGCATTATAGGGGCCACAGGCAGATATGGGGGCAACCAGGCAGGCATTATAGGGGCACAGGCAGCATTAAGGGGCCACAGGCAGTTATAGGGGGCACACAGGCAAGGAGGGATAGGGGGCCCAGATTAGGGGGCCAGGAGGAAATTATGGGGGGCCACGAGGCGGCTTAAAAGGGGGCCACAGGCAGTATATAGGGGCCACAGGCAGGAATATAGGGGGCCCACAGGCAGGCTTTATAGGGGGCACACAGGCAGTATATAGGGGGCCACAGGCAGGCATTAATAGGGGCCACAGGAAAGTAAATAGGGGCCACAAGCAGGCATTATAGGGAGAACAGGAAACAGGCATTAAAAATGGGGCCACAGGAAATATAGGGGCACACAGGCAGGCTTTAAATAGGGGGCCACAGCAGCATTATAGGGGGCCACAGGCAGGCATTAAAAATTACAAATTAATATTACCCGCTTCCCGCCGGGCGCTTCCGGCCCGCGGTCCTTTCGTCCGACCGGAGCTGTGGCACCGCCCCAGGGGCCGGCGCTCCTCTGCAGCTCCTCGGGGCGCACGGCCTATGACGCGCTGGTGCGGGCCCCAGGAGAGGCAGCGTCGCGATGACATCAACTTCATCACGACGCTTTCCGGCTGAGGCGCACGGGGCCGCGGTGGGTCCTCGCGCTATGAGGACCCGGCGGCCCCCGCTGTGTGGCCCTGCGGCTCACCGGAGGGTCCAGCGATCCTCCGGTGAGGGGTCCGACACTGTCTGCGGAGCAGGGGCGATGCTCTCTGCTCCGCAGAAGCGGTCGAAGAGGCACGGCGCTTCAGGGCCATGGCCAGGCGGCCTGGAGCCGGCGATGTTCGGGGGCCCTGCCTGCGCCCCTTAGGGATAGGCAGAGGTAGGCGCACTAGGCGATCGCCTACCTCTGCCTACCCGTCGTCCCAACCTCTGGCGGCACCCACAATTATGGGCCGCAATATGATGTGTGAACACCCACTTACATGAATGATTGTTCAGAGAAGCAATGCATGTAGAAGTTTAAAATGACCTTTGCCCAGTGGTTTTTCCCTATATCTGACCCCCATGGTAGATTCAAAAGCACAGAAAACATTTCCAGTGCCAGCACCTTTCTGACTTGTGCTAAGATTACATTTCAGTGATATCATAGATATTTGCTCTTATTTCTCTAAGCTAATGTCACCTTGATTTGTGCTGTCCACTGATTGCTGTTTTCAGTCTTGCTACTTCCTTTTACCTAGAGAATAATAAACTGTAAAACTTTTCTCATTACTGATGTTATTCTCTGTCATTTTTTTGGTACAACGTGGATACTCCAAACCTAACCAATACGTTATCAGATCAAAAACAATTGTAAGGGGTGTTGAAGCTAAAGATGAGCGAATTGATTCTAACGAAGTGGAATTAGTTTAGAATTTCAGGAAAACATCGATTCTAAACGAAGTCGAAGTTTGGGGTACTTCGGGTGAACGAAGTGTGTTTTTTTATTGATAAAATGGCTGCGGCACATGGCGTTACATGGGGGAAAGAAAATCTGGGAGGAAGAAGGGCATAGCCTGCATGGGCATGTGCAGAGATGAAACCAATCAGAGACCGGGGGGATTCTGTGGACGTCACCGCACTATATAATTCCGGGGCGCGACGCTGGCAGCTCACACCGCTCTCACTGTGCTGTGTAGGGAAAGGGGCTGCCGCGGCTGCTTATTTATATCTCATATAAAAAACTCACTTTTAAACAGCGATTTTTGGGGGGTGTCACAGCTTTTTCTCTAGAGACTGCTTCTCTTACGTTCTATTTTTTTATTTTGTCCAGTGTGCGTCCAATGCAGCTGCATATACATTTTAATGCTATCTGCTCAGTTTTTCAGCACATTGAAACCCAAGGGTTATCTAAGCTTTTTGTTGTATCTTTTTAAAGTGGGGGGTGGGCAATTAATTTTCCCAGGGGGCCGCATGAAAAGTGCGAGGTTTTGGGGGGCCGGGACTAATAAAAAAAAGGGAGAAAGGGAAAAAAATTTTTTGTTTTTGGGGGTTTATTTTGGGGAAACTTACGGGGATGTACTATATACCTGCATATATACTGAGGGTACACCCAGAAAGGCGGATATACAGCTTCCCAGTAGGTAGGTATGTAGATGTTGTCCCCCCAGTCTGGCAGTATAACAGCCCCTCATGGGTTTATAAAATAGGTACCTGCAGGCAGGCGGTATATAGATAGTACAGCCCCCTCGGGAGGAAAAGGGATGGTACAGCTCCCCAGGCAGGTATATAGATAGATAAAGAATCCCCTCAGGCAGTTAATAGATAGTATAGTTTCCCCTCAGGCGGGTTATAGATGGGTCAGCCCCCAAAGGGCGGAAATGGTGGGTACAGCCCCCCTGAGGCGGAATATAGATAGGTACAGCTCCCGAGGCAGGAATATAGATGGGAAAGCTCCCCTGAGGCAGGAATATAGATAGGTACAACTCCCTGGGGCGGGAAATAAATAGAAAAGGTACAGCCCCCTCGGGAGGTATATAATAGGAAACAGCCCCCCTCAGGCAGGTTTTTGTTATTGGGGCCCATAAAAGGGAGGTATATAGTTAAAGCTTCACACAGGCGGGGTAAAATAGAAAGTTAGGCCTCCATACACAGGTATATAGTAAGCCCACACAGGCAGGTATATGTTAGGGCTTTCCACAGGCAGGTAAAATAAAATTAGGCTCCCACGGGCGGGTATAGAGAAAAGTTAGGGTTGTGCCCCCCGGGCGGTAAAAGAGAAAGTTAGGGGGGTCCCCGGGCAGTTATATAGTTAGGGTGCCACGGCAAATATATGTTAGTTTTCCCCCAGGCAGTTTTAAATAATAGTTAGGGGGCCCCCCAGGCAAAATATAGATAGTTAGGGTGTCCCCGGGCAGTAAAGATGTTAGGTGGTCCCCAGGCAGTAAAAATAGTTGGGTGTGTCCCCGGCAGGTTATAGATCGTTAGTGTGTCCCCAGGCAGGTTTAGATAGTTGAGGTGTCCCCAGGCATTTTTAGGTAGTTAGGTGGTCCCCAGGCAGATATATATTGGGTGCCCCGGGCAGGTATATAGTATTAGTTTTCCCCCAGGCAGATATATATTAGGTGTTTCCCCGGGCGGTAATAGATGTTAATGGCCCTCAGGTGGGTATGGAAGTTAGGTTGTCCCCAGGCAGATAATATTAGGTGGTCCCAGGCAGGAAAAGAAATCAAGGCCCCCCAGGAGGTATAGAATAGTTAGGTGTGTCCCCAGGAGAAAAGTTAGGTGTGTCCCCGGGAGGTATAGAATAGTTTTAGGTGTGTCCCCGGGCAGATATATGTTACTGGTCCCCAGGCAGGTATATAGATTTTAGGTATTCCCGGGCGGTATAGAGAAAAGTTGGTGTGTCCCCAGGCAGAATTAGTTTTTTTAGGTGGCCCCGGGCAGATATGTTAGGTGTGTCCCCGGCAATATAAAAAGTTGGGTTGGGCCCCCCCAGGCAGAATATAGTTAGGGTTTTCCAGGCGGTATATATTGGGTGTGTCCACGGGCAGGTATATATTAGGTGTGTCCCCAGGGGGTATTATGGAGGGGGGTCCTCGGAGGTAATAATTGTGTACCCAGCGGGTATAAGATAGGTTTTCCCACACAGGTATTAGTCAGTGTGTCCCCAGCAGGTATATAGAGGTGTGCCCCCGGGGCAGGTATAGAGATGGGGTTTCCCCACAGGGGGTTATAGTTTTATGGCCAAATTAAAAAAACAAAACAAATACTCCCCTTTGGCTTACCTGTTTCCCCCCGCCAGGCGCGCTCATCCTATCCGAAGTTCCCCCGGGTGCGTGTGAGTCATGCCGCCAGCCCGGACGTCCTCTTCCCTGGGCCCGACAATTATTACCTGTGGCGCCGAGGAGGGCAGGGGTGTGGAGTTCATCGCGTTGCTGCCTAATTCACCGTACTAGTAGCGCTACGCCGGGCCCGCTCCCTCTCAGCAATACCGGGCCCCGCGGCGGGCTGTCAGCGCTTGTTAGAAATGGGTTCGAACCCCGGGGGGCCGCTCCGACAGTGGGGGGCCCGGAGGGGCCCGCGGGCCATTTTTGCCCGGGTCGTTTTAAAAAACAGCGTTTTTACAATCCAAATACCACTTAATTGGGTTTTTTTTTTTGTGGTCACAAAAGAAACGTTTCTTTTTCACCACCAAAGAAGAAATTTTTCCTTAATAATTTAAAACTGAAGGGTTTAAATTACAAATTTCTGTTTTTTTGTACCGTAAAATACACGCCAAATTTTAAAAAACCAAAAAAGCTGGAATTTTTTTGGGTTGCTATTTTTTTGCACAATTTAATGGAGTTTAAATTAAGCTTTTTTCTGCTGTTGTGGTCACTAAAAGAAACGTTTTTTTTCACCGCCAAAGAAAAATTTTTCCTGTAGCATAATTCATAACCAAAGGGAATTTCAAGTTTTTTTGTTTTCATCCGAAAATAACGCCATTTTAACACTACAAAGCGGGAATTGTTTGGCAGCATATTTCTTTTGGGGGAATTTACATCCCGGGTTAATTAAACGTTGTTCTGCTGTTGTGGTCACTAAAAAACGTTTTTTTTTTTCACCCCCAAAGAACAAATTTTTGCCGTAACCAAATTTATTACCGAAGGTTAATTAAGCCGTTTGTTGGCTTTAAATTCAGTAAAATACAGTGTTTTTTAAAAGGCACAACAATAAATTTTTCCTGGGCCCTTTTTGGAGCGCAATTTTATCCAAGGGTTTTCCCCAAACTTGTCAATGGGGTTTTTTGGAGCAAAACGGGTGGTATTTATCATATACAATTTTTTCATCAAAAAAGTGTCTGTACATTTTAAACAAAAAATATTCAGACGGGGGTGGCAGGCTTTTCACCTGCGAGTGGGGGTGGCACAAACATCCTGGGGCAGGGCCCCGGTCCGCACACGCAAAGGGGGCGTCGCAGCGGGGGCACTCGGGGAGGCCACAATGCCGCTGTGTTAGCGGCCGTGTGTTGTTCACAACCCAAGGTTCTTTATTGGTTACAGGGGCATCCCTTCCCCCCAATACATCTGACAACCCCAGCCAAAGTCGAGGGAAAACAGGCACAAACCCCCAGTTTTGCATGGGTCAGGGCGGGCAGGGCCCTCACCTGTCCTCAAAACCCCCCTGGTTTCCCCTCCAGTTCCCTTTTTACCCCCCAGATAATCCCACTTGTGGCTGGGCTAAAAGCCCTATTACGAGGATGATCAATTTGAGGGGGGAGTCAGCAGCTATTTGGGCACGAAAAAGGGGGCCCAAAATATCCCCTGCTTCTTGCGTGGGGGCGGCAAAGTATAGATGGGAGAGGGGCATGGGAGGTCATGTTGTGAGGGGGGGGCCCTCTGAAACCCAAGCCCCGGTAAATGGGGACAGCATTTATGATGTTTTGGGGTCAATAAATCTCTAAATTTTTTTTAAAAGTCTGCCTTTTCTATTTTTTTGAGCAGTGACGATGAAACCCCAAAATAAAATGATATTAGCCGACCGCATTTGGGAAGGGTTTTCATCATCTCAAAAAGGGGGCATCAGCATGCGCTCGGCCCACGGCGCAGCCAGCAATGGGTTTTTTTGGGGCCGTGACCCAGCAGGGTACAGCAGTGTAGGTCGGGAGCCAAGGGGCCACGGGTAAAAAACCCCTTCGCGGGTCCAAAAAAAGGTACGGCAACAGGGGCTCACCCGGGCGGGCCAGTAGTATAAGGTAGTAGTCACTCATTGGGGGGACCTTTTGGCGGTAAAATCAGATACTCGCGGTGTGGCAGTTATTGTTAAACCCCGGGGACCCAAATATGGTATATGTAGAATCGGGAGGCAGAAAGTGAAGCATGGCCGGGGAGCTAACGTTGGCACCAGGGCCCCTGGGGTAACACATGCAGCGTCCCCTTTCCCCGGGGGCCCTGGGAAAACGGGGCCAATGTGGTGGTCCATCCGCCCCCCGCAGCAACGGGCCCCCCGGGGGGCCAGCGGCCCCCGGGTGGAAAACGCTGTAAATTTGCAGCCATAAAGGGCTCCACCACCTCTGCAGAATGGAGCTGTTCTCTTTGCCCCATCCCCCAGTCCAGATGCCCCCTGTTTCCTCGCACTCATGGCGCCACTTCTTTCGCGAGCCGATTCCCAAAGAGACAACAGAAATCGCCCAAACCCACCAAAAGGTCAGAAGCTGACCGTCCCTTCTGCCCCAAGTTTTTGGGGAACTGCAGTCCCCCCCTTTCCAAATGGGGGGTCTCCCCACCTTTTCCGAAGCCCCTAAGGGTTTTGTGCCGACCGGATGGAGATTTTCCAACCCCGAAATTTTCCCTTTTCCAAAAAGGCAATACCAGCACTTAAATAAATATTTAGAACAAAAGGGTTTGGGGCCAGCCTTGACTTATCGGTTTGTTCTTTAAATTGCACGGGAGCGCGGACGTCCCGGAGCTGTAACTATAGTCGGGCCCCAAAAAAAATGCCTTTAAAGGGCCCCCTGGGGAATTGCTTCCTGCCCCCCCCGGGGCACACCAACAACTTGGAGACCCCCAGCTTTCCCCCCCATTTTTTCAAAATGCGGCTCCTGCGCCAAGTCCGCCCCCCCCCAACCACCACCACCACCACCATTTTTAGCCTCCACAAGTTCTGCCCATCAACCACATTTTTAGGGCCCCAGCGGTGTCCCCGCAGTTCACACCTGGGTTTCCTCGGTGAACAAATCACACAGGGGGGGAACTGCTCCGCGTCATGCAGCAAAAATCCATGTGTGGCTTTTTTTCCGCACCAACTCAAATCGAAACTAAGGGGGACGGGCCAAAGGGAGGGAAAATGGTGTCCACGCTGGGACTGAGGAAAGGGGTGGGCCCCTACGCCCGCAAGGTGCACGAGTTCAATTTGGGGGTTGGGGAAAAGGTTTTTCCCGAAGGGTTTTTTTCCACCCATCTTCAGAAAAATTTTTAAAAAAAGGCTAGGGAAAAGGGGGCATGCACTTCATCCCCTTTCCCACAAAGCCCCAAAAAACAAAAACCCCCCCCTTGGGGTTGCAGTGGCAGAACGGCCTCCCCCCAAAACACACGAGTTTCCACCCTTTTTGGGAAATTCCCCGCCTGCCCCATGTTGGGCCGACTTAAAAAACAGAAAAGGCCATTTAAAGATTTTTTGAGGGCCAGGCGGGGGAGGAGTACCCCCCCCCAAGTAACTTTGATGTCAGCCCCTTTGGGAGCTCAGGGGGTGACACCTGCCATTTGTTGAGGCCATTCGAGGAGGCCACTTAATTTTTCAACGCCAGGACTAAAGGGATGAAAAAACGTCTTCCCACTGCTTCATTTCCTGGAAACCGATGCTGAAAAATCCGGGTTTGGGGAGGGACTGGAGACGTGGGGCCAACCAATCCCGGGCCCCATGATCCGGTGGGGAATGGGAAAAGGAAAAGGGGGGGAGGGCTTGGAGCAGGGAAACCTTGTCTGGGGAAATGATTGGGTTTTCTACCCAGGTACAAGAGAAGGGGGAGCGGGGCAAACTTGGAAAGATAGATTGGGGATGAGGAAAAAACAGGCAGATGACCCCCAAGCACGTGGGAGAACCCGTGGAGTGAAAAGGGAGGGGGCTCCCCGAGTCACTTTTGCCAGATGGCCCGCCGCATCTGTTTGCCTGGCAGGACACCGAATAGTCACCATCTGGCAGAAGAATGACTTCTGGGTCTCCACCCTATTGGCCCTCGCTACCGGTCCAAAAGGGGAAAGCCTTTTTCCCAGCTGCTGAGAGGGAGGACAAACTCAAATACTATAGGAAAATCCTCCATAGTCAGTTGGCCGCGGCCTATGTGCGGCATCGTCCCTCCTCTGACAGGTCTCACCAGGGGGTTCTTCAGCGCTCACGTACTACCGCCAAGACAGCCGGGGGAAGGTGAGGGGGGGTAGGAGCAGTACCAGCTCCATCAGCAGCAACCTAAGTCTGGAGTCACTGATGAGCAGCTTCCTTTACCCGCCAAGTGAGGAGGGCAGTCGCCAGCAGCAGAACCTGGAGCAGAACCTGAACCAACAGGTGGTGGCCTACTTGGATAGCACCCCAGTTAGAAGATCTGCTAGACTACTGGACTACTGGGCAGCCAAACTGGATGTGTGGCCGCAACTTGCCGATTTGCAGTGGAGAAGCTTTTCCGCCAGGCCATATGGGCATCAGTAGTGTGGCATCAGAGCGGGTGTTCAGTGCGGCGGGGGCCATCGTTACCCCAAGGAGAACCCGCTTGTCCACGGGACAAGTGGAATGACTGACCTTTGTTAAGATGAATCAGGCGTGGAATGGCCAGGATTTCCACACACCAATGCCTTAGGCGTCAGATTACATGAGCCATGACGCCTCACCCAAACTTTGAGAATTGAGTCTGGGTTCAAACTACCTGCCTCAGACACTATTCTGATGCCGCCACCCGCCTGATGCCACACATCTGCTGACAGTTTCTCCATGTGCCTACCACCTTCTTTGCCAGGGACTGGTATTGCCAGCGACCTCCACACGCTGTCATTGTGCCACTCTATGACCTCATGCTGCCTCTGTTGCTGGTGCCGTGACATCCACACTGTGTCATTGTGCCACTCTCTGACCTCATTCTGTTGCTGCCGTGGCCTCCACTCTCTGTCATTGTGCGACTCTGTGGCCTACTACTGTTTTGCCACCTCCAGAATTTGTCATTGTGCCACTGTCTGACCTCATGCTGCTGCTGTGGCTGCTGCCGTGACCTCCACACTGAGTCATTGTGCCACTCTGTGGCCTACTCCTGTTTTGGCCCCCTCCAGAATGTCATTGTGCCACTCTCAAACCTCATGCTGCTGCTGCCGTGAACTCCACTCTCTGTCATTGTGCCACTCTGTGGCCTACCACTGTTTTGCCACCCCCAAAATGTCATTGCGCCACTGCCTGACCTCATGCTGCTGTTATGGCTGCTGCCGTGAACTCCACACTCTGTCATTGTGCCACTGTCTGACTTCATGCTGCTGCTGCCGTCACCTCCACTCTCTGTCATTGTGCCACTCTGTGGCCTACTACTTTATTGGCTCCTCCCGTATGTCATTGTGCCACTGCCTGACCTCATGCTGCTGCTGTGGCCCTGCCTGCCTGCCCTCCACACTGTGTCATTGTGCCACTCTCTACCTCATGCTGCTGCTGCCGTGACCTCCACCTCTCTGTCATTGTGCCACTCTGTGGCTACCACTGTTTCCCACCTCCAGAATGTCATTGTGCCACTGCCTGATCTCATGCTGCTGCTGTGGCTGCTGCCGTGACCGCCACACTCTGTCATGGTGCCACTCTGTGGCCTACTCCTGTTTTTGCCACCTCCAGACTGTCATTGGGCCACTGTCTGACCTCATGCTGCTGTTTGTGGCTGCTCCCCGTAACCTACACAACCTACACACTGTGTCATTGTGCCACTCTGTGGCCTACTCCTGTTTTTGCCACCTCCAGAATGTCATTGTGCCACTCTCTGACCTCATGCTGCTGTGGCTGCTGCCGTCACCTCCACACTCTGTCACTGATGTTGCCACCTGAGCCCTCAGCTTGTTTTTTTCTAGCTTTCGCTGCCATGACTTTATCAGGCTACATTCCCGCTTGAGTGTTTTCGTCAGTTTTACCCTCTTAAATGCCCAAGGAATTTTATAGTGAAGCGATTCTAAGAGCGGCGGGCAGTCATTTTGCGGTGCCCATACTAAAACACAACATTGTATGAAGACCAAACCCAAGATCCCTCTGCATATTTAAGCATGGCTCAGCGTTCTACAACACCCTGCAGTCTCTGTGCAGCCTGGAAATAGCTGTTTTTTAACGCGATTCGTCCCAAAGTAATTCGGACCGAAACAAATTTTGTCGGGAAATTCGGCTAAGTCACTGAATTGAATTTTTGAGAACTTAGCCCATCTCTAGTTGAAGCCCCTTTTAAAGGGCACCTTTCACTTTGAACTTGATCTCTGGACAGCATGTTATAACCCTGAAGAAGCTAAACAGATTGACATAGTTTTGTGATTAAAGGCTTATTATAACATCTAAAGTATTTTTTATATTCCTGTCTATCCTGGGCTTAGAAGTTCACTGGTTAGGGTTACTTATAGTGGATGTCGCCCTACAAAGATTAGCTTTCTACATGTAGGGAACAGTAAGTGTACACATTTTCCAAATACATTGCTTTGTTAACTTTTCTTTGTTGAGGAAATAAAAGTGATGTTATCAGCTCTGAGTTCACTTGGATTTCTTTAGGTTACTGACATGCCCTCCACTTCTTTTTTCTTTCCTGATAGCTTGGGTGACATCATCACCCAGGTCAGCACACAGAACTGTCTGCAGCTTGAGTGCTTGTTATCTGATTTAACAAACAAAAGAGACTTATTACTTTTGTTTACTTTAGCTATGAAGCTTCTCTGGACATCTCCTGCTCTCATGTCAGAGTAATTAGTAGCCTTTGAATATGGAGTGATATCTAATAAACCCACAGCCTGAACAGGAAGAGACAGGATGCATGAATGAATGCTGTTTTGGCTTTGAAACAATGTGGTGTTTAATGATTTTTAAACTTTCTTGTGTGAGTGTGCTGATAGATGTAACTGCTAGTTACTGAGTAGTGTCACCTATTGGACTCTTAAGGCCACATTGTCCAAGTACTGAAGTAAATAAATTCCAAGTTTTACTTAATCTTTTCCCATAAAACAAAAAGTCACTCTGCCTAGCTTATCCTGCTTAATAACACTGTGAATTTAGATCAATATATTCCCAAAATTAAAATTTCTTTTTATTTTTTTTATAGTACTACAGTCATGAGAAAAGAAAGTACACCTTCTTGGAATTTCATTGTTGTGCGCATCAAGACATAGTAAAAAAAAAAAGCATCTGAGAAAGAACTTAATTTAAAGGTCTAAAAATTAAGATGATTCAGCGTCAAATTAACAAGACACAACAGATTCTACTGTGCCATTAAAATTAAGTACAACTTATGAATTAGTAGCTTATAGAATCCCTTTTATAATAAATAACTTGAAGCAATTGTTTTTTTTTATGACTTTACAATTGTTTTGTGAATTTTTAATGAAATTTTCTTTTTCAACTTGCTTCAGTTTATTGATGTTTGTAGACATACGTTTTCACACACCTCTCTAAAGGTACCTCCACCTTGAAGATGTTGAAGATTTGCTGCCATGCTTTGGGGCTGTTCGTTTTCATACTTTGGGTTTTGGGGCCTTGCTTGCCTACCTACCTTTTTACCTGGAGCTTTTTCTTCCTACCTACTTAGGGCCCTGCCTACTTAGCTACTTGGGGACTTGCTTGCCTACCTACTTAACTGGGGCTTTGCCCATCTACCCATATGGGGCCTTGCCTACCACCTGCCGAGGGCTTGGCCTACTTACCTTCTTGAGGCCTTGCCTACCAACCTACATATTTAGGGCCTTGCCTACCTACCTACCTGGGGTCTTGCCTGCCTACCTTGCCTTGGATCTTTTTCTGTTAAACAAGTCAAAGGGTATACATACAATAAACTCTAGATACAATAAGGGCAAATGATAACAAAAAATTTCCCTAAAAA